>JAZHYW010011264.1:0-264479 GCA_037355805.1 Ixodes ricinus | reverse complement strand
TATGACATTACATTGATTTTAGAACAATCGTATGTGGCCATGCAGTCCCACAACCAGAGTGTACCGAAAATAAAACGCACCTTCGGTTTACTACGCGCGCAAGCACGTGTGCCATGCGTGGGAAGGTAATCCTTTCACAAATTGAGCGCAACGCTAGCTCAGTGCTGCTGCGACCCCGAGCCACCGCCGCATTCGTGTCTCGTATCTTGTGTTCGAAGTTTCTCTGTCAATGTTTTTTTAAAACTTTTTACGCTTCATATAAAGCAGGAGTACCCCGGTTTGTAATGTCGATTCAGCACTCAGGTAGCGCTGCAGCTCTGAATGTGTGACTCGATGTCTGTCTGTGACAGGGTGGAAACATCCTTTGTTTACCCAGTGCCACCGGCGCGTGCCGAAGAAAACACATAAATTAACCTTGGGAAAGGAAATGGCTTCAAAGGTCTGGCCAAAGCTGAGCGCTCGCGCCGGGAGACGCCGGGGCGCGTGCACTTTCTATAAACATAGAAAATGACCATACCAGCGCGTCTGTATGAAGGCACTCTATGCGTGACTAGAGTGCCTCAATGCCTACTTGTGATTGTGAAGAGTTTAGTGTCAAACGCTATCCAAGCTGCTGCTGCGAGCGCATGGCCTCATCACAAGTTCCATGCGCTCACGTCAGCAGCTTTGACATTGCAAGCAGGACGTCGGGCTACCCCATTGCTATGCGCTGGCGTGAGTTGGCCCAGTGTCCTAACAGGTCGCAGCTAGTACATATGGAGTGAAAGCTCGCGCTGCACAACCCAGGAATTCCGGATTTAATCTTTATCCCTGCTTGTTTCGTTGTGCGTAAGCATTATAGCGGCATACATCACTAGACCGTTTCAACTTTAGTTCGAGCGCAGCGGACGCTACGAGCAATCCGAGCCAATCCAGCGTGATAAAGTGTCATGTGATCTAAAGATTCACGTGTCGCTCCGCTCAACTAGAAGATCACGTGATACTATCACAGCGCTGAACTGGCTGAAAGCTTCCGACGTCCTCGGACTGAAAAATGTTAGAGACCCCAAGGTAACAGCTGTACTACTTTTAATACTCAAAACAAAAAAAAGCTATTCGGTCTATAGCATGCTTGTGCTATAATGATTGATCACACATACATTTATTTTAAGCATAACTTATTCACTACCCAACAGTTAATATTTTTCAACTTTGCAAAAGTAATCTTCAATTTTCTTAGAAACAATACGGAGTCCTTTGTTACTCAATTTCCCTTAAGAGACACCCAACACAACTTGCGACGTGTGGAATATGATAGAGGCCAAATACGTACTTATTATGGTGAACAAACATTAAAGCAGCAATTAACACAACTTTTTAAATATGCACCCACAAATTCCCGATATAGCAACTAAATCAAGATCTGCAGATATATTTAAAAAAAGAATAAGGAATTATATTTCGAGCATATATAAAATATTGTGTATACATGCTGCCGGACATTTCATTGTGTTAGAAATGTACATATTTCTTGTTATATTTGTTCTGTTCTTGTGTTTCATTTGTATATATACTGTGTGTTTCCTTGTAAGAGCTGCGCCGCTCTGAAACCTGTATGGGGTACGGGGTCAGGGTCAGGTGTTTTAATGCACCTTAGGTCCCTGCCACCCCAAAATTAAATGGCAAATAAAAAAAATACAAACTGCACTGGCTAAATCTCTCTTACACAGCGTAAAAGGGGAGGAGGGGGTGGATGTGTTAGAGATCATGCGTCACTTGAGTGGCAATCTAATTTCGCGCTGCCTACTCCAACTAAACCAAATTCTTTATACGGCGCACGCAGAAGCTAAAAATATCTATATATCTATATATATAAATGCAGTTGTCTGGACCAATTAGGATGTACCGAAAATTGTAAGCTTTCTTTCTGTCTCTTTATTTCCGTGATCGTTTATGTCCTCATATTCAGAAGTCAAATCATAGCGAATCACTCTATCAGCTCAAAGACTAAAATAAGAAAACAAAATATGCTGAGAGCAGCTTTACGAAAAAAACATCAAATTTATTAAACAGGCTACCTCGTAATTTTTCCTCGAATAATCTAACAAAAGAATGGACGTTGCGCACCAAAACTGTAAATAGCTAACAATTATAATAAGTAGTGATATCTCGCAAGATTTTCTGTGTGTGTGCAAACTAGTATTTGCATTCACTTTCATGATCTGCGAGCTCGTCCAAAAGAAGAAAAGAAAGGACAGGGCGTTGGAGATTGCGTCTGCGGCAGCAATCGATTTCCAGTTTTTTGTCGTGTGACCCCACTTTCTGCGCGCAGTTGGCACAGAGAGCGTGATCACTTGGTCACCTTTGCGCTCCACCATCAGTCCGAGCGCAGCGGACGATACGAGCCATCCCAGCCAATCCAGCACTCGTGCCATTTGATCTTGAGCTCCGCATGCCCCTCCAAACTCTTCGCCCAACCAGATGGTCACGTGACACGCTCCCGGTGCTGGATTGGCTGGGATTGCTCGCAACGTCCACCGCAAGCGGAGTACAGTTGAGACGGAGCTTTTGCTGGTCGGGGTGTGCGTAAATTGGTCGAGGGGCACTCATTTTGACAGCCGAGGTCTCTCTTCAAAAGGATTAGGATTATCTTTCCGCGGCATCTTTCTTCTGTGTCCAAGCTTCCCAAGAAATATCGCGAAGACAACGTTCCCCTCCTTCTCCCTCACCCCGCCCGTCGCTGTCCGAGAGAGCTTACAGCCCCTGCAGAATGACCAAAACGTAAAAGTTTTCTGGCTGGGGAGGAGGAAACAGACGGAATGCTGAAGAGGAGCTTTCCTCCTCTCCTCTCCGGCATTCCGTCTGCTTCCTCCTCCCCTGCCCTCCTTTCCCTCGAAGTTTTTTAACCTGACCTTCGAACCCCCCCCCCCTCCACCCACACACACCCTTACTCCACCCCCTCCGTTCTTCCCTGAGCGGACCGCGCGCGGCGTCCGTTTGTGAGCACAAGAACATAATAATACAAAAAAAAAAAAACTTCAAGACAAGGTAATAACGTTTTGTTAATACCTACAGCCCTCAAAACCAACAAATGTATTGGGTTGAAACACTGCCATCACGCATAAATAGGTCACGTTTATGAGAGGGTACAAAACCTTTGCATGGAGGAAGAAAGGGAGAGGGATTATCTGACAATGCGGGTTATGGTGTCAACATTCATTTTGTTCTGTTTTGATTATTTGTGTTTCCGTGATTCCGCTAACATATGTATGTGTGTGTGTGTCCGCGCGCTTCTGTCTGGAAATACGCATGTGAGTGCCAATTCGTGTGTATGTGAGCCCGCGTGTGTATGCGCGTGTGCGTTTCTGTTTGTGCGTATACTTGTCTGCGAAGATACAAACGATAATAAAGTCATTCGTGCCTTCGCATCGCCGGCCTTGCGCCTGGTGCACGTGTGCTAACTTTAGCGTACTCCCGCGCTTTCCACGCGTCCTCAAATTGCCAGATTTAGGGCTTTTCGATGGCGCTCAGAGAGTTTCTAATAGAAACCAAACGTTTAAAGGGGCGGTGCAACCATTTTTTTTACAATGTGCGAATACCGCTTAGAACAAATCTCTGACGTCTATGACCAATGAAACACTCGTTCGTTTTTCTTCTTACGCAATAAACGTCGCAGAAAAAAATAAAGAAAAAGGAGCAGCGTTCACCTCCTCAACTCGCGGCCAGAACAAGCGGCTACGTGATCTGGAGCCGATTATATGCCGCCAATGTTGATCATAGCCACGCGCTGGGTTTGGCGAAGCACAGGACACGCGCTGAGTTCCAGACATTCATTGCAGCTATTGGACATGGGCCACAACCCGAATCCTTGTCGAGCTATTCCTTATCACGAGCCCAAATCGAGTGCCCACGCAATGCCCGGGTCAAATCTATGAGCTGCATTCAACTACCATCACTGCGATCCCCTAGCTATGTCATAAATTTTTGGGAAGGAGAGATTGAAAGAAAACGCTCGCTTTTACCGTTGAAATTACACCGCAACAAAGAGTTTTCTTGGTCAATGGCGTTGCGTGCGAGTATACTTGGGTTTGACTATTGTGAGAGTAAGCTCGTGTAAAGTGAAAAAAAACAACATTCCAATTGAATATCGTTGCAATGCCTCTTTAAAGGGAAACTGAAGCGGTTCTGTTTTTGAGGAAAAACACCTATATCGCTTTCATTTGGCCTTCAAGATCACAAATATTGAGATAATTTTTTTTTTTTAATTTTGTGCGCGGAGGTCGCAGAACTTAATTTTTAAAGTACCGCTGAAACCCCTCCTTCCCGGGCGCCACTTCATACGAGGATTTTCGGAATCCCTGCTCTCGCGCATCTTCAGCGCCCGTCAAAGCTATGCTCGTGCACGCTTGCTATTTTCGAAAAGGTCATAAAAGGCCGTGTTCCAAAATTTACTCGATCCTACGCCAGGTTAAGGGTTTTTGTACCTTGGCGTTGTAAAACCTACTCGCGTCCTGCGTTTTTCAATCTGTGTTGTCACGTGACATGACCCGTCGGAGTAACTCGGATCCGTTTGCGTAAGATTTGGAACACAGCCAAATAGACGTCACGACTAGCGTCAGTGCGCAAAAATATACGGCAAGCTTGCAATTGCACGCGCTGCTAACAGGAGCGACATGTGCTTGGGGGCCCAAATATTCTAGTATGGCGTCACGACTTGTTGGAGGTTTTCGTGTTTTCTCGCGTTTCGTTACATCTTCGGGGAAAACGAACATGATATTAAGATTCACGAGATACAAATACGACAAAATTCACCTCTATCTCGTTTTTTTTTTTTTCAAGAAGTGTTTCAGCTTCCCTTTAATCTCACTAATTAAAGAGTCAATTGAAAAAAAATAGCTTGCTATAATCCGTTGCAACTCAAGAAGGTAGGGCGAGGGTAAAACGGGCCGGGGAGGAGAAAGCAGACAGAACGCTGAAGAAGAGAGGGGAAGCCTCCTTCACTCTTTAGCGTTCCGTCTGCTTCCTCCTCCTGGCCCGTCTTACTCTCGCCCTACCTTCTTGAGTTGCGACGGACTATAATTAGTATTTTTTTTGTGTGTAATTTTTTATGTTCGCTTGGCTTGTAGTTAGTTCCCAAAAAGAGATTATTATTTCCGTAACCACCCAAGTTTTAAGGCTTTCTGAAATTATTTGCAGAAACATCCGGTATAATAGGCTATGATTTAAGTTAAAAAGTGAGTACTGCCGGAGTATGAATTTTTTCGATAAACGGCGTTTTCGATAAACGGCCTTTTCGATAAACGGCGTTTCTCTAAACTGAGTCTCTTCTTTCTCTAAACCGTGCTTCGATAAAACGAGCCCGTTCTCTAAAACGTGCTTCGATGAATTGGCATTCGATCAACTGTAGTAAACCCAAGAAAAGAGGGGGACAAAGGGCAGCGAGTGACATATAAGTTTGTCCTGTGAAATGAAGTTTTTAGCTGAGGAAGTGGCCGAGTGGGCTAACTAGGGTGCCTACATGTTTCCGCCGCTCCGCTGTTTAGGGTGGCGACAACGTTTTTGATACCTGTTGCCGACAAACCGGTGTTGCCTACCTCGTCACCATGACAACCTGCGCTGTTTTCGTCGACCATTTCGTTACACTCGCCGGTCCTGTGCTCGCACTACGCCGCTAATTGTCGTCAGCGCTATTGAGCGCCCACCGCTCTAGTTCCAACGGCGAGGCTCCGGCGTCCGATGCCGCTCTGATGCGTTTTATTTTGTCGCGGGAACTCGCGTTTCGTTAAAAGCAACGCACACTTCCTGCTCGCAACTTCCAAATATGAAACACCCGAATAAAGAGAGCGACAGCCACCACGACCGCCATCCTGCTGAGTCTCCGACTCCTCTCGTGAAGGGAAACGGAAGTGGTCTCACAGTGTTGCCGGTGTTTTGAGACTACAGGAATTCAACGTTCTTTACGTTTAGCGAAATAAGAAGTGGAAAAAATTGGCGGTGGGAGAGTATATCTGAAAGGGTAACAAGAAGCTAGCGCCACTCTAAAGCTGAGCAAAAACATGTAGGCACCATAGGGCTAACCCGTCTCAGCTCAAGGCTGTATAAACAGTACAAAGCAAGCCAATTTTTTTTTTCGTTTGAGACTTCGTCTGTTTTGTTCAGTGTTTTGTCTTTTGTTCGTTACCCCCCCCCCCCCCCCCCCAGTCTCTAGTTTGCAACTATGCTCAATTTATTTCTCACGTACGTAAATCGGGGAATCAGGGAGCGACTCAATGATTCCGCGCCGGGCTGCTGGCCGTACCGTTATGTAGATGACTACCTAATCATGCATGAAGAGCAGACAGACCCTGAGACTATCCTGCAGGCCTTCTCGTCGGGTCCCGCAGGCCTCGTCTTTAAAAAGGAGGACACCTCCGACGGAACTCTCCAATTCTTAGACCGGTACTTAGACCTTCGTTTGGCGATCCATCCCGGGGGAATCTGCTGGGAGTTTAGGCAAAGGACAGAAGAAGCCAGTTCCGCATTTCGCTAGCGCTCACTCTAAGACCGTTAATTAAACCAGGGCTTGTCAGGTCCCTTATGACGTCAGCGCGTTCTAGATCCTGCCCCCGTTATGCGGAGAATAGTGTCCGGCTGCAGACGCGGAGTTTGAGGAAGGCCGGCTTTCCCGACAACTTGCTGGACAACTCGCTCAAGAGGATAAGTTTCGCCCCTCCTACTCCAACACCGGCACCCAGGCAAGGGAAGGGAAAAGTGACCGTCATTGCTTATATACACAACACAGCGCATCGGCTAAAAGCGCTCGCGTCTAGATTCGAAGTAGGGGTGGCGTTCCGCTGCAAATTCAAACTCAGTTAACAAAATGGCTAATTGCACTCCCCTAAATAAGACCTGCTCTAAGATGCGCGGGCATCAGTTCGTCCGCTGTAAACAAGAGAGGGTCTACTCTATCCCGTTCACCTGCGGTGGAAAATGCATAGGCCGGACTGGCAGGCAGGTGTATCAACGACCGCCTGCGGGAGCAGACAGGCGCGGAGAGGCATTATGGGACACGCTGTTGGAAACAACGGACGGATGGAGATTCCTTGCTCTCTTGTGTCATGATGTAGCCGAAGAAAAGATGGAGGCGAGGAAAGGCAGCGCGTTGCCTTCTGGGGTTGGGAAACTCACTCTTACCTGGGAAGTTAGAGTCCACCGAGACTGAAAGGTAACGCAAATCATTATCTGAAATGGGGAAGAGAACTTCCTCCTAACCCGTGCCCTTTCCCTCTCAAAAAGTTCTTTTTTCCCTCGCTTCAATTGGATCGGGGGCGACACGTGACCGTTGCGTTCTTATGACCCCGCGTGATTCGCTGGTCCGCGATTCGCTGGTCTGCTAGAAACCAACGCCATCACTGGGCGAGGCGTAGCGGTGGCTCCTTTGCTTACGGTTCGGCCGTTTTCTTTTTTCTTTTTTTTTCTTTTTTACCAGGACCTTGACGACAACGCGATGCCATCATGCAGTGCTAAGGATTGCACAAAAAGCATTGCGAAAGAAGACCGTTTTTGCCGTCCCGACGGGAAAAGAAAATCTTCAGCGACGAAGATATTGTGTTTTAGTAAATCGTTTTGGCTCTCCCGCTACGCTTACGCTAGAGCGACGACGCTACTGCGAATGCGCGCTGCTAGTGGAAACACTGCGGAGCTGCGGAGGCTAGCAGAGGCGCGCTATCGGACCAAAATAGCGAGGTGCGTAGCGCGGCGTGCTAGCGTGGGTCTCGTGAGACCAGTCTTGGCGGGATAAGGGCTGGGAAAGCCAGCGAGGGACGCAATGGGCCTTTTCCGCAAATGTTGGGCGCCATCTATCGGCAAGCAGAAGAAACGTTTTTGATGGCGTGCCTTGCTTCCGGTTCTGCCCGCTCCAAGCTGTGTTGGCTGTCTGAACGCGGTCGGTAAATGCGCTCAGCGTTTGTTTTTCCTCTATCCAACGCGACCGACGAGCAGATTTGTTTTCAATTAATGCGTTAACTACGGATAACTTAGTCCGTTTGTACATTTTTTTTCCGAATGTTCGAACGACTGCAAAGTCCGTCGTCCGAACGGGACGACTGACTTCGCCGTGGCGCCCGTTGTGACTGACGACTCAGTTGAAGCTCTCTTCTACCAATGAGATAGTACAAACGGCATGTCATATGCAGTACCGGCAGTAAATTAGAAAAAAATAGTCGGAACCACGGTACGATTAAAAAATTTTTTTTTAATTGCAAGTTATTTGTATAATCTGCTCGAAAATTTTAAATGGCAAGATGTATTCTCATAATTGTAAAGGCTTACTTTAAAATCGTCTAAAAAACTATGTGCCTGCACGTACAAATGTAATTTTGAACAAAGGTGTACTTTTGTGGTCAAATTTCAATGCGTAGCTCCATTCCTATAAAAAAGGAGACGAACAAACTGGGCTGGGTCAACGGCGGACTCGTTCAGCGTCCGCCGCTGCCCCTGGCGAGTTAGTTTTTCTCGTTTTTTACTGGAAGGAAGCAACAATTCGAAATTTCACAAGGTCAAATTTACTACTAAAGTAAATCTTTAATAAATATCTAAGATGTACACATGCAGCCGCCGATTTTTGAGCGAGCCTCGTCATTGATGTCAGCCCACTTCAGGCTACGGCTGTGTGAGGCTGTAGGTCCTGGAGAAAAAATAGAAAATCGGCCACACCTGTACTTTTTTTTTTTAGTGTCGCGTCTGTAAAGAATGTTGCAAAAACTTTTTTTTTACTCGATACATACTTGAGGACGACAGATCAAGACGATTGTTTCCTGTTTCTTATTTAACCACAAGACCAGCAGATGCGGTCGTGGTAGGGAGAGAGCAGCTCCCATTTCACGTTCTGCGTGTGCACGTAGCAACAAACTGTGCAGCATAGCCACTTTACCTCAATGCTTCATAAATATTTGGAAACTGTTGGCGATTCCAATGTTTACAACAACCAGAAATGGAGACCGGCAGTTTGCGTAGCAACGCGAGACCGTCACATTATTACTATTGGTGAGCAAAAACGTGTGAGAGTGAAACGCACCATCCCAGAAACGCCAACTCCGAGACGCTCGCTCTGCGTGGCACATAAGCGACACGACAGCCTACCTAACTAATCTGCTGACTTGTATTTACACCCCAAAAAGTAAAAGATAAAGGAACAAAAACATGAACCATCCTTGAAGTGGCAACTGCAAACGCGGGAGTGCTTTGAAAACAGCCTTTACGAGCCGTCCGCATTGTTTCGCTGGATCGCCCGAATCCAGTGCTGCCGCTTCGTCGAGTGCAGGCTAGTAAAAGGAAACCCAAAGAAGCTTAAACTGCGACAACGCTTGCTGTCGTTGCTGCATCCAACAACGAAACAGCGTTGATGCATGTCGGAGAACTTGGAAACGCGCGACCACCGCTGCCTCCAGCAGTCCCGAGCCGGACGCACCACGCCACCAAAAATGGCGGACTCCTGTCTGCTGCTGCTGCGCATGCGCCGTGGAAACTCCGGAAAAGGCCCATTGAAGATGGCCGCCACGCCGCGCCAGTCCGGTCTGTGTGCTTCGCGATCGTGGTTCTGAAGGGTGGATTACATCTTGCTGCTGCGAGAAATAGCCGCGACAAATCTGTTCCACGACTGCAACAGGTAGCGATTTATGGCTAACGTCAAGGAGTCTAAATAATAGGAGGGGGCGCGTTGCAATATTTGTGAAGCCTAGTCATAAAAATTTTAAACGATTTTGTGGCCAACGTGACCGTCGATCTCTCTGGCAATTGGTGCGCGCAGTGGCGTAGCCAGGGGGGGGGGCAGTTTGGGGGTCAGAACCCCCCCCCCGATATTCGGGGGGGGGGGGCACTTGAGAGCTGGAGACCGCTTCCAGCCCGTACCAGCCCGTTCTCCTGCCTCCTTTTTCACCATTTTGACATACTGAAAAAAGCAAGGATCTTTCGCATTGTTTCCTTATTTCACATGTGGGATTTCGCGTATTGTATCGTCGACGTGTGGCGATTGAATCTTCTTTTTCCGGCGTGTTTTCCTGTCACAAAAACCGGCCTGGTCCCGCCGGGCCACGCGTATTGTAAAGGGCGCCGCGTCGGCTGCCTGCGGGGCCATGTGGTCGCCGACTCGCCGCGGCTGGTGTGGCACTCCCTGGTTTGCGCTAGTTAGCACCTCGCCGGTCCCGACTGGGACCCTAACTTGACTTGTTTATGGCCTCTGCGACTCCCGTTCGGGGGACGCTCTCGCTCGATGCTTGGGCGCTGCGGCTGCCACTTCTTAGAATCCGGAAACGAGTTTGCCAGATGCCCCAGTTGAGCGTTTTTGGTATTGACTTTGTTTGGAGCTGGGGGCAACGAGTGTCTTCGCCGCAGTGACGGTCTTTTTTTTGTGTGTGTGTGTGTGTGCGAGTGTGTCGCGATTGTAGGGGAGCGGGTGTGTTTTGTTTACTTTATAGCAAAGAGCACCGTTCGGTTGAAACTGGGAAACGGCGCGGCAGTCGACTTGGGAGGTTCGAGGGCGCAACCCGCTCTTCCTATCGGCTCCGGGCGTAACCTCGGGCACCGCGGTAAAGGGGAAGTCCCGTCTGGACACGGAACGTCACCTGCTTCTGTGATGCTACTCTGTGCGGTCTTCCTCTGCCGGAATACCCCAGTGCGTCGACCGTCCGTGACGCGACAGCGTCTGAAGCTAACAACCACCGCCTCTGGCGCACCGCGGCCACGTCGAGACAGAATCCATCGCAAGCAACCGACCTCAGGTGCTCCCACGCCTCTGCGAGCTTCGTCGTGCCGGGCTGCGCCAAAGTGCAGATTACCCACCGGATTGCGGCACAACCTTCGTCCGTGAAATTCCAGAAAAAAATTACGAAGTAAAGCAAAGTGTCAGGAAACCGCGGACGACGCGGCAACTCCAAGACCATGGGGCGAAAAAGTAAAAGCCGGCGCCTGCGGCCTGCATACACTATCATGGAGATCTCCTCTCTTCCCCTGTGTAGGGATGGCGGGAAAGATCCCCTTCGAGAGGTAATAGCTTTTAGACCCCGCCAGCCTTGGTGCTTTCCAATTAGGGGCTCCCCGGATGTCTCATCCAGCTTCGACGAGTTTTCGGAAGGCGGCATCGGTCTTTGTGCTCTGTGTCACGAACCCCGCTAACCGCAGAGCATGGCATAGCGCAGAGCAAGTCGCCGTCCCCCGAGCGGGGGTGAGAAGACTCAGAAGAGCCCTTGCGGGCAAGGTCACTGGGTCGGGAGATGGGGGAATGCCCAGGAGCGGTAATTGAACCCACAAGCTCTGTCTGTCCGGTGCAACGCCTTAACGGCTAAGGCGCTGTCTGGACCAGCAGAGGTTGTGAACTCCTGGTTAATTTTTTCGCAAACTGTTTCCCCTTTGTCCTAAATAGAAAAATCAAAAAGTCGCCCTCTCCACCCTTCATTTTATATTTCAAAACTCGCAAGCCCTGGCGTCACTCTACAGTCAAGACCGGAAGAGAGGTTCCCGCTTGCAGCGTCGTCAAATAAATCTACGTCGGTGGAAGCAATCGCATTTGAATGCATTTACAGGGTGTCCCAGCTATCTCAAAGTAAGCTGAAAAAAAAAACGGAATGCTCTAGGCGAATGAAACTAACTGTTTGCTTTTAGCAGTCGTCTTGACACAGACAAAAAGACAGTGGGAGGGGGGGGGGGGGGGTCGGCTCCTCGGGGCAGTGCGGCGCCTCCTCGGGGCAGTGCAGCGCGGCTTGGCGCTTACCGATACCGGACAGTTGTTTTCTGCGGCGAGTTGGTCGCCTTTATGGTAGGGCTGGGCGTCGATTAAAAGTTTTAACCCGATTAATCGCCACCTTTTAATCAATTAATTAATCGATTAATCGGTCTCGTTAATTTCCATGCATAATATTTTTAATAAGTCAAAAAATAATATTTGTTTTCTGATTTTGCCCTTGCTGAACATGAGGTAAAGGGCCTAATACACAAGTTTTATTATGAACCAACCTTGATGTGTAGTTAAGAAAAGTTCGAAGGCACTGACACATTATTACTTCAGCTGCATGAGGCAAAAGGTTCGGTGATATTATCCGGCAAGAGCAACCTCCTTTGATTGTTCACACTATAGTCTCTCTCTGCTGCGCTAAACGGACACTCAAACGCTGTTGAAGTGGCCGGGAGACGTGTAACCTTCTGCACCTTGTCAGGAGTTACAAATCTTCCCCCTACAGTTTACTTTAGGCTAAATTTTGACCTAAAGTTTGCCCTTCATAGAGGTGTTCCCGTCCTTGTCTGCGTGGTGAAAGCGCTTACTTTTTACTTTATTTTGGTTCGTTAAAATATTATTGATTAACCGGTTAAAAAGATTAATCGCGATTAAAGCATTAATCCAATAATCGATAGGTTAATCGATCAAATGTCCAGCCCTACTTTATGGTCCTCCTGTTTTACATTCTCTCTCAAAATTGCATGCCCGTCAATCATCATATTCCGCGACTGCCGTGTGCAATGCACCGGGGGATCGTGGGCGCCCTTGACCAGACTTAACTGGAGGGGGCCGCGACGGCGCGATCGCTGTCCGGAGTTGGCCCGCGGCGGGCAATTACGAGTGTGCCCGGTTCGGACCGCCCGCCTTTGTGCCCTGCGTGCCACACAAGGTCGTGGGTGTCACTGGTCTCGTCCATGCTTCGCGTTTGCTGTTTGAATTTTTATTTTTATCTTTGTATCTTTGTATTCTATGTATTTTTTGCCTTTTTTATTTTTCTTGCTTCTGCGGTATTTCGCTCGATATTTGAGGTCTCACTTTTCAAGTCCCGCTTGAGGAAGAAGGGTCCCCCTTCGAAACGTCGCGGTTTCTGTATAACTTATACATGTTGAATTAAACCTTCCAAGTTTGTTTGACCCTCGGTGGCTTCTACTTTATATATATATATATATATATATATATATATATATATATATATATATATATATATATATATATTCTGGTAGCAAAACGGGAAATCAGTGCGATTTTGTGCAACGATGAACTAACTTCCACTTGTAAAGGGATACAATTTATGGACAGCGATAATGGATTGCGCTCGTCTTATGGAAAGCATGCAAGAAAATTTAATTTATGCTTAGCGCCCACTCAGAGCTCGTCAAAGTAGCTGTCTGTCATTCATAGGCAATGCACTAAAACAAGCTTGTATTTATTGTATCTGAGGTGTACATAGCAATCAAACGAGCAAATATAATGTCAGCTGGCTACAGTTTGAAGTTCAATTAAAAAAGCCCCCAAAGTGTTTCAAAGTTAAACAGTGTGCTTCCGTGCTTCTCTGGTTTCTCATGTAAATAAAAAATAAAAAAAACCTTTTTGCTGCAACTTTTTTTTTTAGTGCTGCTTTTAAAACGGTCTTCCGGATGAGATAGATAACACCGTTTCACTTAGAACATAAACAGGGACGTAACAAATAATGTAAGGTTCCGTCACTGGGCTGCGTTCCGGAGTTGTTTATGCCCGTGTCCCACTAGAGCGACAGACAGAAACAAAAGACAGTGACAAGCCTCAAACCCACGCAGCATGCTCGCGGTGGTACCTTTGGCAGGCGTTTATACCTCGTTTCACCTTATGCGCGAGCGAAGCAAAGCTGGAAGCGCGAGCGCGAAAGTTCCGTGCGTTCAGGCTTTGCTCGAGCGCGCGAGCTGGGGAGAAACGCAAAAAGCGCTGGTCTCGCACTTCTAGCTTTGGCTTCGCTCGGAGATAATGTGAAACGAAGTATAGTCGTTCGGTGCACGTGAAGTAAGCACGAGCGATTGCCTGCCAAAGATACCCTCGCGTGCATGATGCTCGTGTTTCAGCATAGCATCCTTTATTCTACAAAGACTCCCGAATCGCGAAAGACTCTGGTTTGAGGCTTGTCGTTGTGGTTTACTTCTGTCTGTCGCTATAGTGGGACACGAGCATTACAAGGTTAGGTGTGGTCCCGACATGTTCATATGTTATGACCGCTTCACGAAACAAAAACGGGAATGTTAAAATTAGACTCTTAGTTCCGAACTTGCCGGTCGAGGTAATTTACATTGCCCTCTTTGGAAAAAAAAAAGAAAAGAAAAAGCTCCAGCTTTCCGCGAGGCTTTTTTTTTTTCGATGTGCTTTTACTCTTATTGATTTCCAGATTTAAAGGGTCCACGAAATTAAATAAAAATTTGGTTTTAGGCTAGTTGGTTCAAATCCATTAAAATATTACAAGGCGTGACTAAGCTGGTTTATGAGATTCCTTCTAGTTGCGGACAAGTTTCCATCGGTCAGACCAGCCGATGCCTTAATAAGAGAGCGCGGGAACACACGCTAGTCGGACGCAATGATTCGGGTGACCATCTTGCGGAGCACTGCGAACGATGCGGGTGTGAAACTTTGTTAGAGCACACAAAGCTATTAGGAGAGGGAAGAAGAAGATGGAAAGGAGATACATCGAAGCTTTCGGTATACACAAAGCGCCTGACAAATCCGTAAGCAGCCGTCCCTTTATCTGCTAAACAAAGAAATTGTGTTTCTTGAGGGCTGCGTGTGATGAGCGATAGGAACCTTTATCTGTTGCATGTGTTTAGGCGATGGGGATCGACAGTTTCACAATGTTTCGTGTTTTATTAAATCAGTTGGAAGTTGACGCTTGCCCGCGTCGTACGTGGTTCTTTTTTCGTCCTGTTCTGTTCGCGCCTTTTATCCTTTTATTCGACATGAAGTGAATTTTGGGCTGGGACAAATGATTTTACATTGGGGGTTTACTATTCACATATCGTTTAGTAGGCCAAAATAAAGAGGTTAGAAAGTCAAAAGCCAGCTTTTCGGTTACGAACATTTGGAGATATAGGGGACTATTTTGTACCTCATTTCCCTTGAAAGCTCTCCGCCTTTTCACTGTGATACATCCGCTGTACTCAGAGAATGTCAGTGTTACCTAAAGCATGTCAACGGTACCCAAAGCACGTCAGCCGACCCGAGCTCACGCGTTGCACACAGAGAACTGCGTCACTCGGATGTACGCGCTCGTCAACAAATATTTGGATTCGCGTTCGTGGTCAATGAGTGCCCTGACCACGGTGTAAGATATACTCTTTAGGTGAGGACACGGCGGGGCTGAACGAGCGGCGCGAGGAATCAGATAGTGTTCGTTCGACGGGCATCCGAAAGGCTGCATTATTCCGCGGCCACCGTGCCCGCGGCTGACAGCGTCGCCGGCGGCCAAATGGCGAAACTGTGTGAGAGCGAAAAAATTGGTCTTTCTGCACGAGCGACAACCTCGCTGGAGCTCTGCGCGTGTGGAGCATGAGGCGGCACGAGCCGTCTTTGCCGTGCCCACGGGCCGACGAGTCCTCTGCCGGCGCCGAACTTTATCTGCACTGCGCGAGGAGCGCGCTGTCCTCACCTGAAGAGTATTATCTTACACCGTGGCCCTGACGGAACTTATCACTTGCGAATGCCAAGTTATATGTTGTGTTCAAAAAGCACGGTGAAAGCTTCGAGTCATCGCACCATTGCAAAAGCATGTCACGACCACGTGATTTCTCAATCCGCTTTTGAGTTGAGGATTAAAGCTAAGGAGGAATGAAAACTAATTTCATGACTCCTTTAAGCGTATTACAATATGAATATAAATGCAAAGGGGGGGGGGTATTACGTGAGTGGGATGCTCTGCTAATCTTTGAGGATGTCACTTTCAGCTGAGTCATTCGGTGGTTATTTTTTGTCTCAGCGCCCTGGTAGCGTGATAGTGCTCATAACGGCGCGGAAGGTGCTATCGCCCCACTTACCGAATTAGAGAACTACAAGCAGCAGTAAAGCACGTGAATAATAGGCAGTTTCATGATACTCCTAAAACATGTGGTTTCGGAACAATTCCTTTTAAAATAAATGCCACCAAAACGGCGGTCGTCGCACAGAGCTTCGCCTAAAGGCTAGCCCACATGGCGCGTTTTTCGCCGCGTCTGCGTCGCGTCTGCGCCTGCGTTTTGACGTCACTTCCGGCGCCGGGTCGAAACGCAGCGTTTTTAGGCGCATTCCGGCGTATCTGGAGGAGCCACATATTTTGCGTCTAGGCGTCGCGTCTCCCGCTGCGTCCAGAAGGCAACAACCAATGAACGGCCGTGTTCACTAGTTGCAAGGAGCGTTTGAGTTTTCGCCACTGTAGGACTGTAGTTTTAGCCACAGACCTGACGACAATGGCGATAATAATAATAATAATAATAATAATAATAATAATAATAATAATAATTTTTATTTGCACAGATTGCGATACCCACTTGGCAGGGTGCAAGGGTAGGCAGAAAGGTTGATGAGACCCTTGATGAGACGCAGCTAGCCCGCCGCCAAGTAGGGAAAGGGATACGGGAGAGTAAAATAAATTCAAACACTCAAAACAGAAAGATACACGTGTAAAAACGGGTAACAAACCTGTGCCATTCCAAAACAAAGCAGAGCAAAGCGCGCGCGGGCGCGCGCGTACACACACTCACACACACATACGCGCGCGCACGCGCGGAGTTTTACTCGCAGCAGGGCGAACATGGGTAGTTACGTCCTTCCCCCGCGGTCCTGCGGGGACGGAGAACTCCCAAACAACGCGGCGGTGGCGCCCTCTACTAGCATCCACAGAAAGAGTAACATCTTTGGCGGGCATGCTTTAAGAAAGCTAGTTCTTTGCATAAAAACAAACGGAAATAAACTCTTTTTGTAGGAACCTTTATTGGAGATTTGTACAAAATAGAAGGCACTGGATGGTTTAAAAAAAATTAGTTTACAAGGTCTCGCGGCATAATTACTGTTGTTTTTATACAACCACGGCTCACCGGAGATTTCAGGTAGCGCGTCCCGAGCTGGGTGCGTGCTGACTTCTGTAATTATTCACGGTACTTCCGAATGAGAGACGGTGGTTGGCAACCATATCTCTTTTACCTTGTATACTTCGGCTACGGTAATGCCGATGAAAGCCAAAATAGAAGAGTAACAGTTGACGCTATCGAATGCGATACTCTGAGCCAGTTCAAACAGCTGTGCAGTTTCCTCAGTGGCCGCGGCGGGAGAAATGGCGGCGTTGGGATCGCCGATAGTTGCGTTCCATTGCACGGATCGGTGCAACTTCTTTGGGGAATTTTCCATGACAGTAGACTGAGTTCTAGTAACGTTGGCTGTACTAGTGTTCCGCTGTAAGGTGTCCGCAATAGTTACCAAAAGGCTGCCCGACTGTTTCCTAATTGTTGCGAGACAAGTGAGGAACACCCGCAAAACTATGCCACGCAGCTGTGGCATGACAGACTCTAGCAACAAAAGCAAGACATTGTTGCCCCGATCATGGGGAAGCACTGTCGCGAGGAGCGCTGCCTGGTCATGCAGTGCAAATGTTGAGAAGATGCATGCGGCAACAGTTGGCAAAAACTGATGTACAGCTGCAGTCCCGTTGTGGCACGCAACGTCTGCCGAATAGGTTTGAGCAACAGTCAACCAACAATGGTGTCCAGTGTTTCCGCAACAATTCCTCGACACATCTATCCCAACCTAGCGCGAAACTGTTGTGTCGTATACGGTTGGAACACTTTTGGAAAGCAATGTTTGGCGACTGCATTCTGGCAGTGTAAACGCAAACTGTTTTTGAATATGCCACGGGAACAGTTTAGCAACATCAGGACAGCACACATTTTGCTGGGTAAAAACAATGCTTCGGTAACTGTTGCGAGCATGAAACAATCAACGGTTGACCGACACAGTTGCCGCAGTGATTTAGCAGCGGACACTTCTGCAGTGTTATGACTGTTGCTACAACATTGTTGCGCGATTGCAGTAAAACTGTTTCCATGTTGCGAAACTTTGTTGCGCCGACTACCCAAAGCCACTGGAAAAACGGCGCGTTTACAAGCGGCATAGAGTACGAAGTCGATCTTTCAGGATTTCTGGTAGACAATAAAATCATCTGATGGGCTAGTTGGGTAAACATAATTAAGAAATAGCGCAAGGACGACGGAGGGAAGAACGAGAAGACAGGAAAGAGCGCTCTTTCCTGTCCCTCTCGTTCTTCCCTCCGTCGTCCTTGCGCTATTTTTTAATTATAATAATTTCTGGTAGATAGCTTCTTCGCACGCACCCCCCCCCTTTTTTTTTCTACGTTGGCCCTTGACCTCTCGGAAGTAAAAAATTTGGCCCCAAGGTCCAGAGAGTTTCGGACCCCTGTTCAAGATGGAACACGACGTAATCTTTGATGTTGTGTTACTGAAGAGCATCACGATTCCAGCTGAGCGTGGCCGAAATAGCTCAGTTGGGAGAGCGTTAGACTGAAGATCTAAAGGTCCCTGGTTCGATCCCGGGTTTCGGCAAGATGTTCCTTTTGTCCGCGCGTGATGTTATATTGCTACCTTTGCAACTCAAGGAGATAGGGCGAGGGAAAAAAGGTCGGGGAGGAGGAAGCAGGTGGAAGCCTAGAGAGAGGCGGAGGTTTTCCCCTCTCTTCTCCAGCGTTCAGTCTGCTTCATCCACTCCGGCTTTCCTTTCCTCGCCCTTCCCTCTCGAGTTGCAACCAGGCTTGGGAAGTGATAAGTTACAAATGACCGATTACTTGTAATTCGTTACTTTTTCAAGTAATTTTGTAATTGCCACGTTACGCTTCCGTGGCAGTAATTTGTAATATAATTGCGTTGCAAAATATTGGTTACGGATTACTTTAATCACTCGTTACTTTTTAAAAATATGAATATAATACAGAAACGGGAGCAATATCAATCTGGGACCACTCGACCAAAGCTCAAAGACAAGCGCTCGTGCCGTGCATTTTTCAGCGCTGCAGGAGACGTGGAAGATCGAAAGCGTCGCTGTGGTCGGCCTTCCACGATTGGCCAAATGCTGACTATGACATCAACAAAAGATTTATCATCGGCAGAAATAAGAGAAATGTAAGAATTTAAATTTTGACGGTGTTGTCAGTGTTGCATTCAGAGAGCAATGATTTCAAGCTTTCACCATGCTCGTTACAAACACCATCGAACCTGTTGTTCGCAAGGTAATGGCGTCATGAGAGGGAGCCATAGGAGGGCGCCACCGAAAAACCTCGCCGCTAATAGGGAGTATTCACTGGAGGCCATAGCTGCGTGCGCGACTGCTGAGCGCGTACTGACGGTGCGCTTCCACAGTTCTTATGCAACGTGCATTCCACACCATCAAGACCATCAAAGGTCTTAGCAGCCTATTGATGTGAGCTCGCACTGACTCCTGAGCATGCGCTCTACACATCGCCTCCCCCCCCCCCCAAATGCATAAGCTGAAAGGGCTTCTAGGCTAGAGGCACGAGAGCGCAGCTTTGAGACCTTGAGACTTTGAGACGCTCATTACAAAAAGGAGCTTTCGTAGATCGGTTCCTTACCTCCGAATCTCGTAGCGGAGGTAGACACTGTTACTGAGCATACGCACCGCTAGCTTCATCTGCAGAATTCCAGGTATCATTTCCGGTCGCCGTAAGTTTGCGGGATGGCGGGTGTGGTTGCAGCTTTCGCTGCCTTGTCAGCTTACAGTTGTAGGGAGTGCACCTACATTCTTTCTCTTAAATGCAATATTTTATTATTACAAGGACTACCATAATGTGAGGGTATGAGAATTCGAAAGTAGTGTTGCAGAACATTCTTGAAAACTTCAACATTGTTTCAATTGTTTTCTTGTACGGGAAAAGTAACATGAAAGTAATTTTTAACGTAACGAGTAAAGCAAACCGTTACTTTTCAGCGAAAGTAGTTTGTGCCGGCAAACCATTACATTTGAGGCTCGGTAATTTGTAACTGTAATTCATTACATTTTTCAAGTAACGGTCACAGGTCTGATTGCAAGAGGCTATAAAGAAATTACATCATGTCCCCCCAGCTTAACGTGGCCGAAATAGCTCAGTTGGGAGAGCGTTAGACTGAAGATCTAAAGGTCCCTGGTTCGATCCCGGGTTTCGGCAATGCATTTCTTTTGTCCCCGCGTGATGTTGTGTTGCTGACGAAGTTACGTTCCCGGCTGTAGTGGCCGAATAGCTCAGTTGAGGAATTATATTTTCTTGATCATATGCTCTTAGTTCCGGCACTGAAAATGACATCAAAATTAAACACAATACTGACGCAATTTTTTTCTTTTTTGGGGGTTTTAGCGGAATGCAAGGGCACATAGTTTCAGTATCAGCTAACTTCTGGCACGATGTTGTTACAGAATTCGCATCTTGGTGAAATGCAGTAATGTAACCACTTCTGTAGAGCAATCATTGCATATTCGATTAACGAGAACTTCGTAACATTGTGTAAAACTCTTTATTACCACAAATCAAAAAGCGGACATAATAAACACCATCGCGATCGCTAAAGTTTGCGTAATTCAATGAAAAATTTAATTTGTCGCAAATTAACTTTTTCGTGCGGACTAAAACTCAAAATTTAGCATTTAAAAAAAAAAAGATGTTTTTCAAAAAAAAATGTTTTTTTTTTTTTTTTAGTTAGGAGGTGGTTTATAATTGTAACCGAAGAAGGCGATCGTACTACAGTGTACTAGAATACTTGGGTAGTGTTGGGACCGGAGGGGCTCGCCTGAAGCGCGTGGTATTGATCGCGACAGGTGTCGACACCGGCGCGTTATCCGGAAGGTGTGCGCATGCGCGGCTGCACGCGCGAAAATATGAATCTTTGGTGCCGCTTTGGTGGAGTGCGCACAGGATTTCTGATACAACTACGACCTGCCAGCGGTCGTACCGCGGCATCAATTACGCTGCGGCACGATCGTTAGCAACATGATGCTTCAATGTATTAAACGCTACAAGCTACATTAAGGCCGGTTCACACATACAGCGGAGCGCTAAGTTAGCGCTACGTGAGCACTCCAAGGAGCGCTCATGTGGCGCTTCCTAGCGCGTGATGTAGCGCTCGGTTAGCGCTTGAGTAGCGCTCTGTTAGCGCTTCAGAAGCGCTTTGTTAGCGCTCCAGTAGCGCTACAGAAGCGCTTTGTTTGCGCTTTCACGCTCCTTGTGCCGTGCTTGCTGCTGCGGAACAGCGCGTGCACGGCGATTTCTTCGTTGTTGTTTTTCCCTTGGCATTGAAAGAAGAGGGAGTAAAAGAGCCGCTCTCGAAGCAAGGGCTGGGCAGACAATCCACAGTCATGGACTCTGAGCAACTAATTGATCGGGTACGACCTCATCGCTTTCTATTCGATATGCGTGACCCTTGTTTGAAAGACAAGCATATAAAAATAATCGCCTTCGAAAGAGCTCTGTGTCTCGGTCCCTCAGCCTATAGGAACAAGGTTCGCCGAGCACCCGTCGGTATCGCGGTGGCAAAAGATTTCGCGCACCCAGAAGGCTCTTCTGGGGTTAAGCCGTCCACACAAATATGCACTGATCGCGTATGTAACAGCATTTGTCGCGTTTCTATTTCAGAATCCCACGTGTATGTCCCCCATTGTGCTGCTGATGCACACCCAACCACAGGAACCGGAACCGCAGTGCACGCGCCAATCCGCAGCACCGCGGTACAAGAAGCGCTACTGAAGCGCTAACAAGGCGCTACTGGAGCGCTAACAAGGCGCTACTGGAGCGCTAACAAAGCGCTACAAAAGCGCTACTCGCGCGCTATATTAGAGCGAAGTCACGCGCCAGGAAGCGCCACATGAGCGCTCCTTGGAGCGCTCACGTAGCGCTAACTTAGCGCTCCGCTGTATGTGTGAACAGGCCTTTACCCTTCCTTTACATAAAAACAATTGCGACTTTAAAGAAGCGGATTGCAAGTAATTTCAGCGTAGAATTAGCTGCGACTTTCGGTTTGTTGGATGGTGAGCATTTTAAATGAAATGCCCATTTCCTTGGTCGCAAAGGCTGAACATTAGATATTTGAAAAGGAAAAACTCGGAAGCAGTTTTTTTTTTTTTCCTATCTTATTTTATGATGGAACGAAACGGTACATACTAAAGTCCGAGATTGTTTTAGTATGTTTTTAATACCCCAGGTTAACTTTTGTGTCTTCTTTTCTGCCCGTCTTCTTTTTCTTGACCTTAATCAGCTCGCTTCACTTGTCACTCATTCTTGTGTTCATTTATGCGACGAACCACCCAAGCGACTGTCGCAAAGGGGTGAGAATCTTTTATTTCTTCACGGCTACCACGATCATCCGAGGACCACCCTACGTTCACTTGTAAGAAATGGCTTATAAGTAGGGTGTGTATTTTCCGGTGTTTATTTGTGAGAAAAATCGGCGGATGTTTTTCGGTGTTTATTTATTTTCGAAACACCGATGTATTTCGGTGGAACGTCTCACGACGAGGCTAAAATCGGTGATTATCGGTGGAAAAAAGTGCGATTGATCACGGACAGAGAGTTCCAATTTTATTCACATCTTCTCGAGGAAGCATCTATTTCTCACACTTGGTTAATATAGTAGATGCAAGCATACTTCGAGAGGCTTGCATCCGTCATGGCAGCACGTTCCTTGCGGTTCACAGCCCGCAATTTTGAAAACGCACGCTCCACATTTGCGCTGGACACAAGAAATCACAAAATGTCCAGCGAGGCTTGGGACAGTAGCGGCCAGTCAGGTAAATGAAGTTTCCAAAATAACACTGGATCAACGGTGCTAGTCACAGTATACTGGCGGTGACAAAAAACTCTGATTCTAGGTCACTCATCTTGCGCTCGTCTCGAAGGACCATCCGATAGATACTTTCATAAGGCACAAATCCCTCTGGCAGCTCCACTTTTATGCACGAATTAACAATTTGCACGTGGAACCATAACGACGATTCATCCATGAAATCTGTAGCGTAGTCATCCGGAGCTTTCCGCTTGCGTCCCATCCTGGTGGCCTTCTACTCCGCGTGACGACGATACTTGAAGTGTTCGACGAAGGAAGCAAATCTCACGTTGAGAATACCCGCAGACGCGGGACGGACGCGCCTTGTCATACACGTCTGGAAATTGTTTTACAGAACAAAACCCTTTTTCGTTTCCCCAAAAGCCCATGGAAACTGAACAGATAACAATGAACGCATCTGAGTACTCAAAGGTCAGTAGCCCTGTACGACAAGAATGTTGGCAGTGTTTTCCAGGAACTACAGCAACCTCTGAATACATGGCTTGCACCGACATCACTTGGCCAGACACAATGGGGAAAGGGCACGTGAGAGCGTACCCTCCATTTTTCCACAAAAGGGGGCCATGGGAGACACAATGGGGGAAAGGCGTGTGAGAGCTTAGCTTCCACTGCGTTAGCTAGACGCTTTTTGACCCCCAGAAAGGGGGCGAGATAACACGTTTGATGAACCTCTACGGGGAAAGGGTTTCGCTAGGTCGGAAACATGCAACGACCGGTGTTTTTTCGGTTTTTTTTAGCAGGGCAAAAATGTCCAACCACCGGTGTTTTTCGGTTTTAACCGATTTTGTATTTTCGTCACCGACGGATGTTTATCGGTGTTTTTCTGTTAAAACCGGGAAATACACACCCTACTTATAAGGCGTGGCAATTTCGATCACGCGTTTTAGAATTGAACTTAAGTCCAAAAACTGAGACAACGTGGGCTGAAAACGTTTCAAAGAAAACAAGCAACTATTTCACATCATTTAGACCAGGAAACAATAGCACACGTAAATAAGGCAAGGTAAAAAGTTGTAATAGTTTATAGCACGGCATTAAAATACATGGTTACAATGTGCAGCACATACATGGTTACAATATGCAGCCCTGAAGGTATACTTGGCATACTACATCAGGTAAGTTGAAGAAACAAATGAACACCACCCTTTCGATGCTGATCTCGTTAGACTTCAGCTCAAGAGCAGTCTCCAAATAAGCAACAACGTCGAAGTTGCTGAACTTGTGAACAGCCCAGTAGGGAGTTGGCATATTCAGGGAGCCTAGTGCGTCGCGATCGATATACCTTGTGGGATCACGGCAGGAGCTTCGCTGTTCACCGCTGGTGACAACGGGTCAGTTTGCCGAGTGAGCCCCGAACGCTTTGCAATGATGGGCTCCGGTGGACTTGCCTTCCGCTTCCTTTCCTCTCGTCCTGCGGGACGGTCTCCACTCAGGTCCTGGGGTACACTTGGCAGCAGAGTCGGCACCGCGTCTGGCGTAAGCGCGGAATGTCCATAAGGGATCCTCACTTCCTTTCCGCCGATGATGTGGACGTAGTCTCGAAGGATGAAGCGGGGCTCGAAGTGCAGCTCTCAGACAGCGCTTGTTTCTTCAAGACGCTTGTCCGATCGCTACAGATTCTTCTCCCAAAAATCTCTTTTGGCTCTGTCCTTTGGAACGCCGAAAAGGGACGCCGTTTTCACTCCTTTCACTCGGATGAGGCCCGTTTTGCAACCAGGTGCAGAGCAAGAGTTTTTTCTTGCCGTCGGCGAAACGCTGTTTCGCCGACGGCATTTCGGCGCTACCGAAAGCGGGTGTCACATGCAGCGATTTTGGCCCTAGAACGGCGCGATTTCTGCCGTCGCGGCGCTCTGGCCAGCCGCAGCGGCTGAGCGGCACGGTTCCACCAGGTTGGAAATTTTTCGCCGCGGCAGAGCGGCAGCTTCCACGCTGGCCACTCACAGCGCGGCGGGAAATCACGTGACAGGAGGAGAAACATTGCGGGAAAGCTGGCGCATAGGACGTTGGCGTTTTCACGTTCTTGAAGCAGACGACAAGCAGAAAAAGCGCGCAAGCGACTGGTTCGCGGTTTCTTTTTTCCGGCGAGTCGAGCTTTTTTGCTTCAGCTATCGCGTCGGAACTGTTCAGAAAGTTATGGAGGAGGGGGATTGCTGTCCCCTTCCTGGGAATTTGTTTTCTCAATGAATTACGCGGCTCTTTTTTACTTTTTTCGCCTGGGTGTTAACTGTAATGAGCGCAAGAGACGCTAATCGGAAGCGCCTTGTGCGAGCGCTAGTGAGAAAAACAAAAGAAGAAGAAGAACTGAGCGACATTGACGTGTTGTTTCCAACTCAGATCGCCACTCCAAGTAAGACAAAATGTATCGCGCCCAGTTCAACGAACTGCTTACCAGTGAAGTGTCGAAGCGTCGGGTTCTTTGGGACGAGCAACTCAAAGCATTTAGGAACATCAGCTTGCTGCAAACAACATTGGCCATCGCAACAACAGAAAACGCTCATGTGAAATGAAACCTCGCGATCCATGCCGCCGCGCCGCTAACGGCAGCGATATCGGCCGCGGAATCGCTGCATGTGAAACCCGCGTTCACCATCAAAGGCCTCCTGCGCTGAAGCTTTGAGTAGAGTGCCTTCATGCACATGCGCGCTTTTGCTTGAGTGGTGACATCTCAGCCATTTTTCCGCCCAATCGTTTTTTTATGCATTTTGAAGTGCGCGCTATCCGGTGTCACTCCGCTCTGAGCACGTAGCCTTGGCTAATGCATTGACGCCATTTTACCGCCCCAGTCACGCACCGAGTGCGCGAGAGCGTCACGCGCTGGCACATTGACGGCAACAATGGATGTCTTCACCCTGAGACAGACAGACAGTGTAGGCACCCTAGCTTTGAGCAAACTGTAGCGCCCTCGTTTTGGGTAGTACAAGCTCACCTGATTGAGCCTCGCACTACTTATGGCACGTTGGTCGAGCTTTTTTATTTCTGCCTGGTGCTGAAGAACGAAAAACACCCTTGGACGCCAAAAATCGGCCAGACTGAACGCCGCAAGACAATCAAAAGTGCCAAATTCATGAGACTACCGCTAGGGTACGCGTCTCTTATCTCTGGGCGGTGACGTCGAAACACCTGTGTCGCGACGCTTTCATTTTTCTTTTTCTTTGTCATGTCTACTTTGGAACGCGTGAAACGTCATCTCATGGCTCGCGCTCTTAGCGTCTTAGCTTTGACGGCGTTCGGATTTTTGTTGTTTCTTTGTACTTTCCTCGCGATCTCGCGCTCCGCACCAGAGCAGGCACGCTTCTGCATGCCTGACAGTTTGAGACGCTCAAGTTTGTACTACCCAAAACAAGGCCTAACAAGTGCCTTTTCGCAGCACCCCCTGGGCAACGCAGGAGGCCCATTCGCACCGCTCGGAGTGAAAAACACACGGAACTATACTCTGTTTGACCTTGTGTCGTACCGCAGGAAAGGCTACAAGCGCGAGCTCCTGGCTCTAGGGCACATCTCGGCGGCACAAGCTCTCGTGCACCAAGGGCAGCTGCCAACGCTATGAGCTCGCGCTTCTAGCCTTCGCTGCGGTACAACATTAAAGGGAGTGTATAAAATCGTGGTACCGACACGTGCACCACTCAAAGTGAAAAAGCATCAAGGAGAAGTGCAGTGGATTGGTGTTCCACGCGCCACACGCGCACGCCTTCCCGTAGAAAAGATTCGAAGTAAATAACCAAAATAAAGTGTTGACGAACGCGCGTGCAAGATGCCATTTGTTTTAGGTATTTGCTTTAGAAAAGTTACTACTGCTGACGCCTGCACGTGCGGCGCGTGGAACACCAATCCCTGCATTCTCCTTGATTCTTGGGTAATACAGCAAATGGTCTATACACGCGCCCTCACGAGCTCCCGTTGCCGAGCCGCTCCGGTCCCAACACTACCCAAGTATTCTAGTACACTGTAATCATACTTCCCCCGCCAGTGCTCGATCGCGATCGAGCACCGGCGGAGGCGGTTGATCTGACTTACCGCGTTCGGCTTTGGCTAGCAGACGGCGTTCGTAAAATGGCGTCAGCTGTTGCTGGCTTCACGCGGCGGTACCGTGCGTGCTTCCATTCATTCGGCGTTCGTTGCCATGGTGACGGCGAGGAACGCAGACGAACTTTGTCTTGCGGAAGAACGCCGCGGCGAAGCGATACCAGGTGCGTTCTAAGGCCTTTCCCGCATGCTTTTCAATGGGCGGAAGGCGAACAAAAAGAGTTCGAAATAAGGACTTAACGCAGAAGGCTGCATTTCTCCAGCGCCTCATAATTTGACGAGCCTTACACGAAAATCATGTTTTTTGGCCATCCCGCGTCCTGTTTTTTTTTATCCGTAACATGGGTCTAAAGTATCAAACTGCCCCGATACTTGACAACAAAACAAAGTGTCACTCCGTCGCCATTCCTGCACGTCACAGCATCGCCCTGATAAGAGCGATCACGAATGGGGTATCATTTAAAGCGGCAAAACAATAATATTCAGAGAGACAAAACAAAAAGCGAGGTGTTTCACAAAATTCCTTATAAATGCGTTTTTGAACATTTTTATTGAAATATTATATCCATACTACCTGGGCCTGTTTTACGGTGATTTTTACTCAAATATAGTAGCAAACACCTAAAAAAAAGAGTGAAATACAGGTCGCAACATCTCGAATGCACCAGGACTCCAACAGTCACGATGAAACAGCGTTGCACGCGAAGTGTGCTTCGTACTTTTTTGTTCGCACCGGTACGCACGCAGGTATACTCTAGTCGGTGTAAGGTTAAGAGTTTAGGGAAACTCCTTTCACTTCTTTCCCCTTTAGCAAAGCGAACACTGGAGGGGAGTCGACCTCCCTCCTGCGTTCGTTTCCGCTAAGGTGGAAAGGGAGTGTAGGAGTTTGGAGCGCAAGTTCGTCTGCTTCTTGTACAGGGGCTCCGATGATGTCAGAACGTCGAGCTCTTATTGGCTGATGGAAAAATGAAAGACGTTTACAATCCCCTGTAATGCCAAACTAGAGCGCAGCGCTTGAGGAGGAAGAGGGGAGGGTACGGAGAGGAGGGTATGCCCCTCCTCCTCCCTCCTCCCCGTGACGTCACTGGTGACCCTCGTGAAGGTCGTGACGTCACGAGGGTCACGAATGACGTCATTATGGGAAACGTCCCGTAACGAAGCGCGCAATTAGGCCGACGGCGACGCCGCTCAAGCCGGAAACGGGCGCCTAAAGCGCGATCCAAACCAACGCCCCACCCCCTCCCACCAACGTTTTTTTTTCTTGTTTTTTTTGTGGGGGGGGGCGGGTTTTTTCGTAATTGGCACCAATACCAGGTGGTATCGAGAAATCATGCGGAAGACTGGTGCTTCTAAGTTAATGACTCAGCGTAGTTTCTGGCTAAACATAGAAATAAGAGCCAAAATTTCGATTCCGTACCCCTTGAATTCCATCAAACGTTCAACTATAGGTGCTTAGTAGTGCTTAAACTCCCGCGGCCATGCGGCACAGCATGCATACGGAGGTGCCACATTGTAGCCGTCCGTCATGCGGATATTGACGGCAGACCTGTTGAGAAAATACTATGGTGAATCATTACATATCGACGAAGTTCGGAAGCCTCGTTCTAGTGTTCTGTAGGCGGTTCCTCCTTTTCTCTATCTCTCTTAATGCACGACGCCAGTTGGTAATTCGTTGACGGTCGCTTGACATTATTGTCCTTCGGTTGCTCCCTATCTCAGCCTAGCAATACAGGGAAAGAAGAGCTCTTTTCGACAGTCTTACATCAATATCTAAACGTAGCTAATTCGATTTTTCTTTTGTAGCTTATTACTTTATATTAGGGGTATCAAACACGCGGCCCGCAGGCATCCCGCGGATGCCTTCACATGTCCAAGTACCGCAAATGGCTTGTACCATAAAAGTCTAATGTCGATTGCCTCATTTCCATTAAGTGCTCACATAAACTCATTTCCAAATTTCCAAAGTAGTCACATAAACTCATTTCCTCATTTCCAAAGTAGTCACATAAACTATCCACAGCCACTGGCAAAACGGCGCGTTTACAAGCCGCATAGAGTACGAAGTCAATATTTCAGGATTTCTGGTAGACAAAGCTCCTCCGCACGCACGCACCTTCTCCCCCCCCCCCTCCCTTCTACGTTGACCATTGACCTTTCGAAAGTCAGAAATTTGGACCCCAAGGTTTAGTGAGTGTCAGACCTCTGTGTTACATGAAACACGACGTCATCTTTGATGTTGTGTTGCTGAAGAACTTACATCACGATTCCAGCTCAACGTGGCCGAAATAGCTCAGTTGGGAGAGCGTTAGACTGAAGATCTAAAGGTCCCTGGTTCGATCCCGGGTTTCGGCACGATGTTTCCTTTGTCCGCGCGTGATGTTATATTGCTACCGTTGCAACTCAAGGAGATTGGGCGAGGGAAAAAAAGGTCGGGGAGTAGGAAGCAGGCGGAAGCTGGAAAGAGGAGGAGGTTTTCCCCTCTCTTCTCCAGCGTTCCGTCTGCTTCATCCTCTCCGGCTTTCCTTTACCTCGCCCTTCCCTCTTGAGTTGCAACCAGATTTGGGAAGTGATAAGTTACAAGGAACCGATTACTTGTAATTCGTTACTTTTTAATCTAATTTTGTAATTATCACGTTTCGTTTCTGCGGCAGTAATTTGTAATGTAATTCTGTTACAAAATATTGGTAACGGATTACTTTAATTACTCGTTACCTTAAAAAAAAAGAATATAACACGGAAAGGGAGCAATATCAATCTGGAACCGCTCGACCAAAGCTCAAAAACGAGCGCTCGCGCCCGTGCATTTTTCAGTACTGCAGGCGACGTGAAAGATCGAAAGCGTCGCTGTGGTCGGCCTTCCAGGATTGGCCCAATGCTGACGTCAACAAAGGATTTCTCATCGGCAGAAATAAGAGTAATGTGAGAATATCAATTTTGACGGTGTTGTCAGTGTTGTATTCAGAGCGCAATGATTTCAAGCTTCCACCATGCTCAATGCAAACACAATCGAACCTGTTGTTCGCGAGGTAATGACGTCATGAGAGGGAGCCATAGGAGGGCGCCACCGAAACACCTCCCCGCTAATAGGGAGTATTCACTGCCGGTCATAACTGTGTGCGCGACTGCTGAGCGCGTACTGACGGAGAGCTTTCACAGTTTTTCTGCAACGTGCATTCCGCACCATCGAGATTGCCGGTCTAGCAGTCCATTGATGTGAGCTCGTTCTGAACATGCGCTCTAAACATCGCTCTCAAAAACGCATAAGCTGACAGTGCTTCTAAGCTACAGGCACGAGAGCGCAGCTTTGAGATTTTGGGCTTACACTTGAAAGGCTCGTTACAAAAAGGAGCTTTCGAAGATCGGTTCCTTACCTCCGAATCTCCTAGCGGAGGTAGACACTGCTACTGAGCATTTGCACCGCTAGCTTCATCTGCAGAATTCCAGGGATCATTTCCGGAGGCCGTAAGCTAGCGGGATGGCGGGTGTGGTTTCAGCTTTCGCTGCCTCGTCAGCTTACAGTTGAAGGGAGTGCACCTACATACTTTTGCTTAAATACAATATTTTATAATTACAAGGACTATACTCTGTTTCACCTTATGATGTACCGCAGGAAAGGCTACAAGCGCGAGCTCCTTGCTCTGGGGCACATCTCGGCGGCACAAGCTCTCGTGACTTAAGAGCAGCTGCCAACGCTATGAGCTCGCGCTTCTAGCCTTCGCTGCGGTACAACATAAGGTGAAACGAAGTATACCATAATGCGAGGGTAGGAGAATTTGAAAGTAGTGTTGCAGAACATTTTTGAAAACGTAAAAATTGTTTCTTGATAAGTGTACGGGAAAAGTAACGTAAAGTAATTTGTAACGTTACGAGTAAAGTAATCCGTTACTTTGCAGCGAAAGTAATTTGTGACGGTAATCCATTACAATTGAGGCTCGTCAATTTGTAACTGTAATTCATTACACTTTTCAAGTAACGGGCACGAGTCTTGGTATGTCCCTCCAGCTCAACGTGGCCGAAATAGCTCAGTTGGGAGAGCGTTAGACTGAAGATCTAAAGGTCCCTGGTTCGATCCCGGGTTTCGGCAAAGCATCGCTTTTGTCCCCGCGTGATGTTGTGTTGCTGACGAAATTACGTTCCCGGCTGTAGTGGCCGAAGTCACTCAGTTGGGGAATTTTCTTAGTTTCCGGCACTGAAAATGAAACTACAATTGAACACAATACTGGAGCTATTTTTTTTTATTATTTTACATTTTAGTGGAACGCAAGGGATAAGCGTAAATAGCGTTGCACATAGTTTCAGTGTAAGCTAACGTCTGGCACGATGTTGTTACAGAATTCACATCTTGATGCAATGCAGTAATGTAAACACTTCTGTTGAGCAATCATAGCACATTCGATTAACGAGAACTTCGTAACATTTGAGTAAAACTCTTTATTTCCGCAACTCACGAATTGGGCATAATAAACACCATCGCGATCGCTAACGTTCGTGAATTTCGGTAAAAAATAAAATTTCTCGCAAATTAACTTTTTCGTGCGTCCCTAAAACTAAAAATTGTAGCATTAAAAAAATGTTTTGGGAGAAGGAAAAAAAAAGGAGACTGCTTTTTTTTTAATTAGGAGACAGTTTATAATTGTTTGTTTGTTTTATTTTTGGCACAATTGTCAAGACCGAAGAAGCGATCATCCTTCCCGAGCCGAGCACGAGATGATCCGCCGCGTCAGCCGCTTCTCCGAGCACGCCGGTGTGAAGCGGGGAAGCTTGACGCGAGCGCCGCAGCGCAAGTGCCACACGGCTGGTCATTCTGGAAGTTGACGCAGCCAGTGGGCTGGACGAGTGAGCTTTAACCAAAGTTCTTAGGTTTTAACCAGTGTGACGGATATTCTGCGAGATATATTTTTTGTTCCCCAGAGTGTGTTAGCTAGCGCCTGTTTCCGGTTCTCGCTGCAGTGACCGTTCCATTAGGGTCATAGCAGAGAGGGTAAAAAGAGAAAGAAATGCAATCCCCCTCTATCGTCCGCTCCGCCAAGTGGGCTGTAGGTAGCGTCCGGCTGGCGTGCAAACTGTGTTTAAAATCGCGTCATTTTGGAACTTTTAAGCGCAGATGCGCAGATTTTGGTATGCCAGTTGTCGAGTAATGCTATGCTAGATAAAAGGACTCACAAGGTCCAATAGCGCTGTTACCTGCGTGCAAATTAAAAAAAAATAGGGAAAACTGTGTCAGATTGGCCGGTCTCTCTGGCGAAAAGTAAATCCGGTTGCTGTACCTTTTTTACTATACAAAGTTCGTATTGGTGTAGTCCTTTAGCGACCATGAGTGGAAGTCTGAAATAATAAATAAAAACGTGCTCTCCTGCCGCAATACACGCAGTAGTTGAGGGTAGTACTGCCGGCTGACTCAACTGCTATTTAAGTAATGGAAAAAAGATATGCTAGTTGATAATTTACAGAAAAAGGACAACAGAGAGCTATAGGATGATTTTGGAGTAGACATAACTATTCTAAGAACGTGAACCACTTCACAACGGCAGCCACGAGCGAGAGTTCGATGTTCCGTACAGCCCGCCGATACAGCTGAAAGATGGAGAACGACAACCTCCCGGTTTGTCGTCTGCTAGCGGAGTCGGGCGCGTGCCCTCTCTCTCGTTTTACCCCGCCGAACTTGGCCGAACCCGCTGAATTTCCCGGATGTATGGAGAGGGCGCTGCGATCGAACAAAATGGTGCCGCCCAGAGAGCGCTAAATGGAATGGTCTGGTCAAGAACGAAGTGGAAGCTCCTCCCACCCCTTTCCACTTCAGAGGAGCGAACGGTGGAGAGGAGGTCGCCTCCTCTCCTGCGTTCGCGCTACTAAAGTGGAAAGAGGTGGGAGGAGCTTCCACTTCGTTCTTGACCTGTCACCGACTATAGATTACCTCACAATTATAATGCAATTAAATGCAAAGGTGCAAGCGAGCTTGACAAGAATGACGAAAATAATCCCTGGAGAAGGGGAACAAGAGGGACAAAGGACAAACACAAATCTCCAAACACAGCTAGGTGACTGGTGCCCCTGGTTAGCTCAGTTGGTAGAGCGCTCCACCTGTAATGGAGAGGTCCCGGGTTCGATACCCGGACCAGGCGGATTTTTCGGTCACTCACCAGCCACCTAGCTGTGTTTTGAGATTTGTGTTTGTCCTTTGTCCCTCTTGTTCCCCTTCTCCAGGGATTATTTTCGTCAGATTACCTTCCGCAGGAGTTCTCTCTCACTTCAATCCGCCTCCCGTTGTTTGAAGCGCCATATAGATTTTCGTTGACGTAGGATAGGGCTCACGGATAAGGCCAGCTATTCCGCCTTGCTTTGGTCGGGGCCTTCGGAAGCCCTTCAATCGGTACTTTCGCATTTTTTCTGTGTTTGAAGCTTGATCAGTACAGGCGTGGATCGGCTTCGGCAGCTGTCGAGCTCAGGGAGCAATGGTAAAGTACTGTTCGGGGCCGCAATGCCGCAGTTACGCGACCGACCCAAATATCAGCTACCACATCTACCCCAAGGAGAAGCATTCCAATATGATTCATAAAATGTGAACAGTCTCACCCTGCGTGGCAGTACCTTTCTCATACAGCTTCAATATTATTTGAACAATGGGGTTAAAATGTATGTACAAGTTGGCGTCACGCAATGCAAGTAGAGCTGAGTGCTAATAGACTTGAAACAGTAATTTACAGAGGGTAACAAGCCATAAAATTTCACTGACTATTTTAATGCAAACATCACTCACAGCTTAGTGGTATTTAAGCAACCAGCAGCTGCATAAATGTGAGAATGTTACGTGGCTTTATTTATTTTACTTTAAAGATTGCTGATGCAAGTAGCTGCACTCGTATTAGCAAGTAATATTTTTATTTTTGTAACCTATCTGCTTATCTTGTAGGAGCCCAAATAAAACAATTCTACAACTCTAATACACCTAGCTACAGGAATATTTGCATAATCTTTCTTTACAAAAGAAAAACAGCGATGCTGTACACGAACTGTCATTGGCCTTTGAATGGTCTGATATTAGTTTATGAAATTAAATGTTATCAACAAGCTTTAATATTCGTCGCTCGAAAATTCCGACATCGCAGAAAAAGTTACAAAACCTGTGCTTCAAAAACGTAAAAAAAAAAAAATTAGTTGCATTGTATTGATTTTGCGACTCGCGACTTGGGAAGCGAGCATGTTACCACTGAGCCACGAGAATTTGTTTTCTTTATTCCTGAGCTACGATAACAACGGGAGACGACCGATTATATTTGGAAAAAGGCGCTTCACTTCACCGTTCATCGCAAATCGCAATCTCTAAAGGCCGGTTGAGACACTTGCGTTCATGAGTGCGTTTAACTGCGTTGTGTTGAGAACCGAAAGCGAGACACCGGCACATCTGTGCTTCGTATGAAGCGTGGAATCCAATTCAAGGAATCATGTTTGCACGCGATATAAGCAGCAGGGATGTCCTGGTTTCTCGCAGCCGAAACGCAGTCAAACGCAGTCAAACGCAATCAAACGCAACTGTCTGAGTGCTCCAGTTGTTTCGCTCCCGGCTCTGGCCGCGAGCTCGATCGATTTCACAGCACGCTGGCCGGTGGGTACATACAACCTAACCAAGTAATGATACACGGCATGTTCCTTCACCCATGCTTTGCAGGAGCTCGATGTGTCACCGACGTTTCTTCCATCCAGCTCGTGCGGGTACGAAGTGAGTGCCGACGTTTGGAGTACGAATCCAATGAACGTGTAGCAATCCTTATCCAGCTTCTTGATTCTACAGAACACGTGTCCCGCTTCAAGAACACTTTCGCCCTCAAGCAACAGGCGGGACATTTAGTGGGCCTTGTCCACGAACGCATTGATGCTGCTTACAGACAGCACAACTGAAAAGGGGTACACAGTTGTAACGGAGTGCCCGGTCGAATAGAAGTTAAAAAAAATTCGCCTACCTTCAACGGTAGGTCGCACTTCGTAAGCATTCATTGCGATACGCGAGACAGCCGCCGAAAACGACAAGTTGACCCGTACCCTCCGCCGCGCCAGTCCACGCCGCCGCGCTTCCGTGCAGCGACCGTTTCCCTGCTCGCCTGCAACCGGCTAACCGGCTCCCCGGAAGCATTCGTACGGTAGCCGATTTAGGAACTCGACTGGGTCGAGTAGTGAAACGAAACATTGGGTTAAAAGAAGCCTTAAACACCCGTAGTATTAAAAAGTGAAGACCGAGACACTCCATTCTTGACGCAGAGTGCAGGAAACGGTCACGTGATCCCTCATCCTACGTCACGACGATAGGCCCGTCAGGTGGCGCCACGCCATGTTCTCGGGGACACATCCGTGTGGCCGTTGCGGTGAGCGGACGTGTTTCCTGGTTCTCCTCGAGCATCCGAAGCTAAGTGCCAGTTTTTCTTCTTTCTCTCTCTTTTTGAGAGTTGATTGGAAGTGACTATGCGGTAGCAGTGTTAGGTTTGAACAGCAGCAGCTGCGGTTAGTTGAGGCTACTAAGAAGTTAGTTCCGCAAAGTAGGCTCTGTTTGAATTTTTGGCGGGAAGTGACGGTTTGTTCCCGGTCTAGACATGGGTCTAGATTTGGGTCGGCATGACAAGGGTGGGGACGAGTTGGTGCAGTGCGAGGGGTGTGGGAGGTGGTGTTACCTAGAGGAGACGGGTTTCGGGAGTCTGGAGGAGGCGGCGGGGATGAGTTTCGAGTGTCGGCTTTGTGTGAAGCTTAAGCAGGTAACTGGGGAATGGGAGGGTAGAGTTCGGGAGATTGAGGCCGAGCTTAAGGCAGAAGGAGAGAAGCGGGTGGGTCTCGAGGCCCAGGTTGAGGAGCTGACTAGGCAGCTTAATCATGAGAGGGAGCAGCGGGTCGGCCTCGAGAAGCAGGCGGAAGAGATGGGGGAAGTATGGAAGGCGGGTTTAGAGGAGCGTAAGAGGGAGTGTGACAGTAGGGTAGAGCGCCTGGAAGGGGTAATTCGAGCGAGGGAGAGTAGCGAGGGAAGAAAGGAGGAAGTGTCAGTTCCAGCGGGACGAACCGCCAGTCCGCAGGCTGGGGTCACTGGTGGTCGGGAGCCCAGCCTGTTGACTGACGGGCCCGATGACGCTGGAGAGCTGAGTGACCCTCAGCTCAATAGCGCCTTCGAGCAGCAGGCGTCGGGCAGCCAGGTGACAGGAGATAAGTCGCAGGACAAGGGCGCGCAGGTACCAGGGGGATCTAGGGTGCTGGTAGTGGGGAGCTCTAACGTAGCACGGGTTAAGAGGGGTGTACTGAACAGGGTGAAGGGAGACCAGAGGGTAACAGTAGAGGTCCAGTCAGGGAAGTGTATGGTGGATGCTATGACCGCAGCACGTGAGGGGTGTGGGATAACCGGGAGGGAAAGAACCTAGTAATAGTTCATGCGGGGCTTAATGATGTGCTCCAGGGTAGGAGCCAGAACCTCGGAAAGCAGCTAAACGTGGGAATACGTAAGCTGAGGGACGTGTCTGAGAATGTGCACGTGGTTGTGTGCACCATTCCAGAAGTTCGGGGGCAGTCCTGGGTAACGGAGAGGAGGGTTGTCGAAGCCAACAGAGTAATTAAGGGTATGAGTCGGCAGCTTCGGTACGACGTAATGGAAGTAAACAGGGAAGTGTACGAGGCTGGCTCCCGCCCTTTTGCAGATGGCATTCACTACAGTGAGGCCACGGGTTACAGGGTGGGGGATAGGATGGGCCGCACGGTGACTGCTTTTTTGGGGGGACCGAGGGCCCTGGGGACACTGAAGTAACTGAAAACCCAACAAAGTCAGGAGAGGCACCCAGGGTTAAAAAGAGGAGAAAACGTAAGAACAGGCATAAACAAACAGCACAATCAGACATTGGATATATTAACATGCAGGGTGGTAGAAATAGGCTAAAATGGGAAGAGGTAGAGGAGCAACTAAGAAAGGAGGATTTAGTGGTGTATGGGTTCGTGGAAACACATCTCAGAGACATGGAGCAGCCACCTTGCAACCCTGACTATGTGTGGGAAGAATGCAACAGAATGGAGGGAACGAGGAAGGGAGGTGGAATTGGAGCATTTATTAAGAAGAACATGAACTTTCAAAGGATCAGAAAGGAGTGCGCCGAACATTTGTGGCTTAAAGGAAAAGTTGCTGGGGAGTCTACAGTCCTTGGATTTGTTTACTTATGGACAGGGACAGGTGCTAAAGAGGAAAACAGAAAAATGATTGATTGCATATCAAGAGACATTAGTAAGCTAGGGGAAGGCTCTGAAATTATTATTATGGGAGACATGAATGCCCATATCGAGGGTCTGGATGGATATACGGACTCAACTGGAAGCTTATTACTAGAACTGGTGGAAAAGCATGACTTAGTTTTATGTAATACCAGTCAGAAGTGTGACGGGCACATAACGTGGGAAACTGGCAATCTACATTCAACTATAGATTACGTACTCATGTCACACAAAATATATGGTAAGTTACAAGTAATGAAAATAGATGAAGAAGGTTCCAAAAGTCTTGGTAGTGATCACAAACGTATACGCCTCCTGCAAGTGTGGCTCATTTTCGTCCTCTGCGCATGAGAAAGGAAGTAGCGGTGACGTCAGAACGCCGAGGCCCTGATTGGCTGATCGCGGTCCCCTATCTGAGCGTCGTCTGCTTCTTTTGCAGCAACGTCTAGTGTGCTGGCTTTACTGAGCGACACAAATTATTTCTGGTAATACGAGGAAGCTAGGGTGTTATGAGCGCAGGTCTCCTCTTTACCCTGAAAACAAGAACAGTGTTTAGCGTAATATTTACGGAAGGATGCCCGTTTTAATTCTGGAGCGAAACCGAAACTAACCTCTTTTTTGCATTTACTTTCTCGATATAGGTCTTAATTTCGGATTTTTTCATAACTCAAGATGTGTCTCACATCGTAATTATTCAGTTAGAGAAGTTGTTCGCGGAAACTTTATTTTGTAACATACATGTTTGATCCAGGCTGATATTTGTAGTTGTTGTAATTGTTGAAAAAGTCAGTGCTGATATTTTTGCGTTCTCACTGCCTTTTCTCGCTCAGACAATTGTCATGGGAAATAATGAACTGCGGGCTATTTAATGGGTGTTTCGGTATTTAGATGATTAATTGGTTTAACATTATTCCCAGCACAAGATAATAAAATAATTCAAATTTTTACGATATGTCCGCAAAATGTATAAATTAATAAACGCTGTTCTCACTGCAACAACCCAAACACTCAATCCGAGTCAGACAGCTGAAGTGTGTGTGTGTTTTTTATAGCAACGCGTGACGCTTAAAACTTTATATTACATTCAGTGTTTGACTGCTTGTCTATCTTGATAACGATGTCAGAGTTTTTCATATGCTAAAAAGAAAACAAAATGATACCTTTCTGGAAAAACCATTATGTTTAAATGGCGTATTTTCGTGATCTTGGCGTTATTGGGGACATACATTGCCGCGATTTGTATTCATAATAATAATAATATTAAAATTCAGACATTTTAATACGTAATTTTTCAAGCTCTAATATAATTTGTTGCTTATGATCTAATTTCAAACACGCGAACAAATATGACAATCAAAAGTGAGCTTATTATCACCACGGGTGCCAATTGCAGCATTTTTAATTACCAAGTAATAAAAAATAGTCTAAAATCAATTAAAACGTTCTAGCTGATGTGAGAAATCCATGTAAAATTACATTATTTGTGGGTAAAGTATATTTTGCTATCAAAGTCGCGACTTTTGACAATCGGCAAAACGTCCAAAATCACCGCCAATATCCTTCCAAACCAAATGCCCAAAAGTCAAACAAAAAACAAAAAAACATTTTTTTAATCATTAATTTTTATGACATTTAGTTGCTTTCATTTTTACGCTCCGTCGTTTTTCCAATCTCAGCCTTTCCAGTTCGAAGGAACGCCTAACTGCTTGCACGTCTGCTCACTGCAGCGCGTTTCGTGGGCGTTGGAAGCCGGTGAAACACTAGTGAAGCGAACGCAAGCGCTGTGTGTTTGCGCTAGCTTTGCGTGTTCCACCTGAGCGTGCGCGGAGCCGAAAATTGCGGTCTTGGATATCGCATGGCTATAAGGCGCACGCACAACGTGGGGCGCGCAACTCGAACGCAAACACACACCGCTTGCGTTTGCTTCTATGCGCAATACTATAACTCTCCAGTAAGGTACAATCCCATACCGGCTGCAGCACTACGTTGGGACAGTGAAGAGTGTTGTTTGCATTCGGAAACGACATTTCGCGAGCCATGATCGCGCGCAGTTCCGCCGTGCCCGCTGAGCAGGAGAACCGGGGGACCCTCACTAGAGCGCTTCCCGTTTCCGCCGCGGGAGGGCGAGCGCCGAGCTGGAGACGCGAATACAGATTGGACCTATGAGAGCCTAACTAGACTTTCTGTTCTGGAACTAGACAAAGTTAAGAGTAAACGAAAAGGGAAGCAAGGACATAGACCAAAAGCTGGTGGGACAAAGAAGTGAAGCAAGCGATACAAAAACGTCAGGAAGCCTCTAGAGAACACAGGTATTCCAAGCGTAGTGGGGAGTCAGAAACGGAAGTAAAAGAAGATGGGACACTTTTATAACATGTCGCCGAGAGGCATCCAGTTTAATCAATGCGAAAATTCAGAGAAAGGGTGTAGAATGGATGAGTAATGTAAGCAAGAAAGATAGAAACGCAGCCAAGAAGTTTTGGGAGCACTTGAACTCACTCGGTGAAACGACGCAAGCTAGACAGAGGTTCATACTCTCGGATCAGGGAGATCAATTAGAGGGAGATGATGCGATACGATATATAGGAGCAGTGATGGAGGAGAAATTTCGGGAACAGGTACATGTGGAAGATAGGAGAACCGAAGGAAGTAACAGTCCAGCTTGTGACATCGCGGATTTTGGACAAAGAGAATGGGAAAAGGCGGAACGAAGAGTCCCTAGTGGCACGTCAACAGGCACAGATGGTATCCCAATCAAGCTGGTGAAGAATTTGGGTCCTAAATCTAAGGCAAAACTAAGGGAGGTAGTGAGCACTATGATAACAAAAGGAAATATTCCAGATGAATGGAGGCTTAGTAGGATGAGTATGATATATAAGGGAAAGGGAGACAAGTCTGATATTAGGAATTATCGTCCCATAACCGTGACACCAGTTATTTACAGGTTGGTAATGCAGATTATAAAGAACAGACTGGAGGAATGGGTAGATTGTGAGGGCATACTGGGCGAGTTACAGAACGGGTTTCGGAAACAAAGAAGGTTGGAGGACAATATATTTTCTCTAACACAGTGTATAGAAATAGCGCAAAAAGAAAACAGACAGCTCTGGCTGGCGTTTCTGGATATCAAGGGTGCCTATGACAATGTGAACCAAAGGAATCTGTGGGACATAGTGGAGAGCTTAAACCTAGATGAAGGACTAACAGCAATATTGAGGAACATTTACAAAGATAATAAGGTGATTATAACATGGGAAGGAAAGGCAACGGGGGAAATAGAGATAGGACGAGGCCTTAGGCAGGGGTGCCCGTTATCGCCTTTGCTGTTTATGTTGTATCTGAGAGGATTGGAGGATAGACTAGAGAAGAGTGGGCTTGGATTCGACCTTTCGTACAGTAAGCTAGGCCAAAAAATTCAGCAATCCTTACCGGGATTGATGTATGCAGATGATATCGTACTAATGGCTAACAACAGGATAGATTTACAGGAATTAATGAGCATCTGTGGTAGGGAAGGGGAGGAATTAGGTTTAGAATTCAGTAGTGAAAAATCAGCAGTCATGATTTTTAACGATGATGAAGTTGAGAGGCTGAAGATACAGAATATTACAGTGGAGAGAGCTAGTAAATACAAGTATCTAGGAGTATGGATATGTGATGGTGCAGCATATCTCAGTGAGCATGAAAAGTATATAATAGGTAAGGGCAACAGAAATGCAGCTGTAATGAAAAATAGAGCACTTTGGAATTACAACAGGTATGAGGTGGTGAGAGAGATTTGGAAAGGGGTCATGGTGCCTGGTTTAACTTTTGGAAACGCAGTGCTATGCATGAAATCCGAAGTGCATGCAAGACTAGAAATAAAACAGCGCGGAGTAGGTAGGCTGGCTTTGGGGGCACATTGCAAAACGCCAAACCAGGGAGTGCAAGGAGACATGGGATGGGCGTCATTTGAGGGCAGGGAAGCTGCGAGCAAGATAGAATTTGAGGATCGGTTGAGGCAAATGGATGGGGAGCAATGGGCACGAAAGGTTTTCAGCTTTTTATACATGAGGAGTATAGACACAAAGTGGAGACAGCGCACTAGGAAATTAAGAGGAAAGTTTTTAGGCTATAGTGGGGTTACGGAAGAGCAGGTCTCCGTTAAGAAGAAAGTTAAGGCCACAGAAAGAGATCGGTGGCTAGAGGGAATGCAGACAAAGAGGGCTCTGGAAAGCTATAGATTAAACAAAACAGTTATTGCCAAAGAAAGCATTTATGATAATTCTAGGGAAGCTCATTGTTGTTTGAGGCAAGGACAGGTGTTTTGCGAACCAGAACATACAGAGCGAAGTACCAGGAAATGGATACAGTGTGCGCTGCTTGTGGAGAGGTGGACGAGACGGCTGAGCACTTGATACTCTACTGTAAAGGGCTTCACCCTATGCCTACCGAAGACAACATAGATTTAATAAAGTCATTGGGTTTTAGAGACAGCGAAGGAAAAGTGGATTACAAGACAGTAGAGATTACCAAGCAAAGATTAAGTGAATGGTGGCAGAAAGCACGAGAAAACTAGGTATTTTCTTATTAACTGATGGCAAGGGGGTTTTATAGCCTCACTTTCTGTTCAGTGTGGAGTGTATATAGTTTTCACATTTAAATATTCTAAGCTTAAATGGTAAGACAAATTGGCTAGGTGGCGTAAGCTACCGCCCGATCCAAAGGGCTCAGCCGTATTCATCCATCCATCCATCGGGGCTATATTGCTCCCTACGGGAGCCAGAGTTGCGCGTCCGTTTTTCACGTGCCGACGAGCCGCTATTCGCCGAGATCGGATCACGTTCACGTGAGGAGCAGGATCCAAGTACCGTGCAGGAAAGCCACCGACACGGCCGCTTCGCCGACGTTGCAAGTGCCTCGGCGTACGTTCCCCTGCTTTTGCCTCCTCCTTTCCTGTTTTTCAGGAAAGGAGGGAAAGAACGCGCCGCGGACGTGCTGCGCCGCTATTAACCGAATTCAGTCCCGTAAAAAGCAGAATCCTCTGCCCGTGCAGGAAAGCCGGCGCTACGGAGAGGAACGCGCAACTCAGACCTTGAACGCCATCTAGACGCTGTGCTTCGAAACATATGGCGAGTTGTGGTGAGAGGCGTACTGCTCGTGCAAGCAGCCTCCATGAGCAGTGCCGTAGCTGCGCTAATCTAATAACGTTGGACGGAGCCGAGAAACGCGAGTCACAACCAACGGTGACGTGCCAGCCACGCGTCTTGCTCCAGTAGATGCGAGTCACTCCCGCCGGTCATATCACGCGATCGAGCATAGACACACGCCAGAGCATTCTGCTCCTAGCCAGACTTGCACGGTATTCATTCCAAGTAATCAAATTACTTGTATTCAATAATTTTGTAATAATTTTATTAAATTTATTGGCAAGCAATCCCAAGAGTAATCTGATTACTTTTGAAAGTACTAAAATTACTTGCAACCATTACTATGTTTCTCTTCTTTCTAATGTCACCCTTTGTCTACAAGTTTACTACCAAGGAATCCTCGAACAAAGTCTTCGACTGTAGGATGGTTTACCGATATTAACGGATTAAGACGATAATGCAGAGCGGAAGTTTGTCTGCTTCTTTTGCAGAGGTTGTGGTCATGACAGAACGCAGAGTTCCGATTGGCTCCGATTGAAGGATAGTGGGTAGACCTCAAAGCAAGCTGCCTTCAGGTCTACCTACCATCCTTCAATCAGAGCCAATCAGAGCTCTGCGTTCTGATGCCACCACAACCCCTGCAAAGAAGCAGCCAATTTGCGCTCCGCATTAGCTTATAATTCGGAGATTCAAATTCAATCATGAACAGCATAAAAAACCAGTTTTTACACCGGCAGAAATATCTGTCGTTTTGGAAACCAAAGTAATCGGAAAAGTAATGGTTACTTTTTCAAGTAACAGCCATTTACTTTTCTTCTTAAAGGACCATGAAATGATTCTGAAATCGAATTTCATCCACCGGTCGTCGTAAAAGGTGTGAAAAGAAACACAAAAACACAAAAATAGGGAGCCAAAAAAATTCTTTGCTATAGAACTTTTAAAAGAAAACTGGACTCTTTTGCGCCTTCTTTCCTTCGAAAGCTCTCTGCCTGTTCACTGCTATGCATCCGCGGAACTGCAGCACGTCAGCCGAATCCACGTCGCCTATTGGGTAAGCGCCTACCTCACCAGCACCGCGATCATAAACAATAAATAGCCGGCAAATGTTTCCTAAGAGTTTTGTTAAATAATATTCAGATCCACATTTTGTGGCATAATTAGAGATGTGTGGCGAAAATTGCCAAATTTGATAATGCTGAGAGCCAAGCGCCATCTATCGTGTGGTAAACGAAGCTGAGAGCCAGCTCCGCCAGTTGCGGAGCTGTCCCAGCTGTCCTTTTTACGATCAAATCAGCATGGTCGACAGCGTCGCTTCGTCTCCGTGGTCACGACGACCAACAAACGTTTATTTTTTACGTGTTCTTCTCGCGCGTCCCGACTCAAGCACCAAGAAAAAAGTACTTGAAACAGACCACGACGAACAAGAACGCTGGATCCGCAAACACCCGAGACAAGCTGAAACGGCAACCGAGTTTGGCAGATATAGGCCTAGCAGGCATTCCGCAGCGTTGCTTCGACGGTACTTGACCAAGACAGTGCCCACGACCGGCTGGCGTGCTGAATGGAATATGCCCGCGCGACCCTTGTGGACCCTTCCCGTATTATAGTTTGATCGCTGACCTCAATTTTAGATTAAGAGGTGAGGTCAATCTCTTCCCTTTGTCATTTCCTTGTTTTCCGAGGCAGTGTTGACGAACCCTCTCGTCGAAAAGGGACTTCCGTCGATTCTATCTTCTTGTTTTGTGTGATATATAGCTCGAATAAACGCCGTATGGATTACCTTCGTAACACGGTATGTACACTTTGTTATTAGTATGCCATTTTTATCTGACACGACTGCACGTCACTGTCGAGCTATAACAGCTACGTGCAATGCCGGTCCAACCTTCCTTTGCCGAGTGTCAAGTCAGTATCGAGTTGCAATCGTAAAATATCGGTCCCGAAGCGCTTACCAACAGCGTAAATACAGCACTTCCATCAAACGCGCGCGAACGCTCCGAGTGTGAACAGGTATTTACGTGGCTCTTGCTGACACTGTCGTAGTTCAAAACTTTTTTAACGTCGGCTCGCTCTTGCATCTCCGAGGCAGCGAAAAAACGCCGCGGCAATTTGTTTCTATCTACGTCGCTTTGCAAACGACTGACACGGGCCGCCTTTTACCAACAATGACAGTTGGGTTGACTTCTGGAGTCTTCACCGGAAGATTCGCCGCACTTCCCAACAAGCATAGCGGCGTATGGGACTAGTCCCATGCTGTCACTGTAGCGAAAAATATCTCATTGAATTTCGCTCAGCTGCGATGTCTCCATGGCAATCGCGGCGATGAGGGCGCCGATTCAGAAAATACGCCGGTGACATCAGCGCCATCAGCGCAGTAAAACCTACCGGCGCACCCCCAACTCGCCGCCGCTGACGCTCCCATTCTACAGCCGAGAGAACTTCCGGTTCCTGTCCCAGCGTACGTCACGACCGTCAAAATTACGCCGCAACTTGTTTTGCGGTCAGTTGGAGAGAGAGAAAAAGTCGATATTTCATTATTTTTTTGTGTAGAAGTTATTGAACCGAGATGAAAACGGATGCCTGTTCGGCATTCAGTGAACGTTGACGGTTTAATGTAAAAGTTATCTGGCAAAAGTAAAAAGGTCATTTCATGGTCCCTTTAAGTAATAGAGTAATCTAATTGAATGCTTTTTAACCGAGGGTAATTGTAATTGATTACTTTTTTCGAGTGACGTTTTGCAAAACTGCTCCTAGCACACACTAAACGAGCGACCTCACCAGGTTTTCAGCGTTCACGTCAAGCGTGCTCTCTTTTTTCCTCCTCTTTTTTTCACTTGGTACGCTTTTTGGAAAGGGACGTTCACGAGGAAGCCGGAGCACACCTCAAATCTTTCATCTTCTCCGTTCAGGAATGTCTCGCTCCCGGAGTGATGGTGATGGTGTTGCTACAGCGCCAGAAACGGCGGCGCTGCAATCGCATCTAGCTCGACGCTGCATCACATTCCGCGTTACCACTGTCTTCGCCACGGCCCACGACAGTGAGGGAAAGGGGAAATTTTTTTTCTATGAATTTTTTTACATTTGTAAAAATTAAGGACGCTATATATTAAAACACTTTTTTATTATTCTCCGCAGGGTCTCGGTAAAAAGATCTATATACGAGTAAATATGGTAATTTAAACTGTTTTTCATTCAATGAAAAATTCCTACTGGGTCCAGAAGTAGGTTTTCTAAGCTAAACTCATTGGCCACTTGCGGCATATTGTAACCTTTTAAAATAAACTGCATTTTCGATGCACCAACTATGTATAATATGCAGAAGTGTTGTAAGTTGGGCGAGTTGGTATGATGACATGGTGAAAAGAACAGTGCAGAAAAAGACGAGGAGAGAGAAAAGGAACATGCACAACACACAAGCGCTGAGTGTTGTGCATGTTCTTTTCTCTGTCCTCGTCTTTTTGTGCGCTGTTCTGTTCACTATGTATAATATATACCAGCAGGTGCAACAGTATTGCAGCAATGAAAGAAAGAATGGATGTGTATCGTCAAACACTGTCAAATGCACAAAGTGCAAAACTGTTAGTGCAAACAAACGCTCGCCAATATTTTCCAGTTTTCTCTTAGAATCGACAGGCGGTCATCAAGAGTACTAGTGCTGTGGAAAATGCTCATTTCGAGCATTTACCCCAGGGACAAAATTTGGTGCTCACCAATACCCATTGAAAGTAAAATGAGGAAAAGCTCCGAAGTTGTGTTTGCGCTAACAGTGTCTTGCAGTGTACCTTTACTGGATGTAACAACGTCATCTGTTAATGTGTTTTTGACTGCTAGCAAAGTCCCGTGAAAGGCTCCCACACCATCTTTCAAAATGTGTACGGTCATCACCAAGCTCAAATGCAGCGAGCAAGTGCAACATTCTGCCCCCCGAGTATTAGCCAAGTGGCACCATGGCTGGTTGCTGCGCAATAAATGGTCTTTCGGTTTTGGTAAGGCTAACGTAGCCCTGTTGCCACCGGAGTAGCACTCGTGCGACAAAATGACACTCGTACGTTTCATTTCAAGCGAGGTGAAAGCCGTACAGTTGAACCGCATGCAACAACTGCGGAACATAGGTGCATTTTAGAAGAAAAAGTAAGCGAGTTTTTCTTGTACAAAAAAAAATAAAAACATTGCCACCTCAACAATTCTCGCGATGCTACACGCCGACACTCCCCCAATCTCGGGAACACAATCTCTCCAGTCTGTCGCACACTCCCGGCCGATTTTCTGCACGACGATGGATCAGCGGCTTCTAGGCACCTCGCCCTTGCCAAACGACCGCACATGGCACGAGGCGTGACCTTGCCCCAATGGTTGGGGATGAGACGCGAGCGCCGCCAGGCTTGGGAAGCTCTGCGGGCGGGCAAGGGACGCGGGGCCGCCGCCAGTTGCGGGCACGGGAAAGGTGCTAACAGGGGCGCTAGGCAGTTCACGGCCGTCACATGACGTTGATGCCTCCCATGATGTTGACCGGCCGGTCCTTGTAGCGCTTGGAGATTTCCTCTTGTATCTGTCGTGCGGAGAGCCACAGAACCATTTTTAGCAACATGTCACGCTTTGGGTGTCATTTTGTCAAGAAGAGAGAATTTGAATGGCCTTGTATGTGTAGACTTCTTTAGAGTATTTGAAAAAACTGGACAGTCCCCAAAAGACATACACTATAGCCATCCAAAATAGATGCATTACAAGCACATGTTTGCAAGTGGCAATCTTTTATTTAATAACCCAAATATGAGTCAAAGTGTGAGGCCATTCAAATATAATTTCAAACTGAATCAACTATTTTCATAAAATTCGGTGTATTATGTAGGATCTCTGAGAGCTGCCCTAAACAAGAGATGCAATTACGATATTTGGGCCAAACTTCCGCTTTGGTCATTGAAGGACATATTTCAATTGTATTTTGCATGTGGACATGCTCAGCAATTTAATTTAATTTTTTAAATAGGGGTGAGAGCTCAAATTGATTATGTATTTTCAGACAATAAAGTGCAACAAATCACACATTTCTGCATTTAAACTGTAAACAAATTAAAAATTTGATGCAAGAAGTAATAAATCCCAGCTATAACACAATTATGAATCGCTTCACTCTTATCATTTACCTCCGCACTACAAAATAAATTTCAGTTATCAACATAGGGCACATCTCAGCAAAAAATGTATTGCATGTGGCATGTATGAAAACAGTACAAACCCATTCTGACAAACCATGATAGTGATGAAGATTTTAGTCTTTTGTAAAAAGATTATGCAGAATGAATGCTCCTACTATGGAATTTATGGAGGATTATGACTGGAGTCTGTTCTGATCAGTGAGACTGATGACATGTAAGTGGATATTAGAAGTAAAGAACCGGCCTTTATTGAAACTTCTGCACTTGTCCCAGTAATTGTTGTCACTGCATACTTTGGATCATGCGAGGCTTGTGAGGCACCACGCGCGATGACAGCAGTTCACAAAAAGGATGCCAACACTAGTTCACAAAAAGAATGCCCTAGATAATGACTGCTGACGAAGAGCTTGCTATAACTGAATGATGAACTATTTACAAACACCCTAATATAGTCCCATATATATGCAGATGTATGTTGTAAAAGGGGTCTGTAATAAGCGAATTTGACTTAATGGCATAGAGAGGAAGATCAACAAAATTTCACAAATTGGTATGCTGTAACTGATTGTCTGCTGTGAAATAATCTGGCTGTAACGAGCTTCGGGGCTATGCTGTAATAGAAGTAATATCTTCTCAAACGCACAGTGGGCTTATCACAAGAAAAATTAAGCTTCGTTCATGCCCATCAACTAGCTTGGAAGAGCTGGCTCTCTCTATGCATGCTACCAGTACTGTACTGCAGGATAGCACGAATCAGGAGCTGCCAGATCCTTCAAGGTTTTATCCGAGGGAAGAGTTGTTACCGTTACGGTGAAAATTGTATTGTTTTGAAGTTGCTCTTTACTTCTCTAAAGCTAGTGAACATATAAAATACAGTCTAAGCTCATTATAACAGACCTGGTTACAACAGACATTTGGATATAACATACCGATTTGTGAGGTTCGGTTGGTTTTCCTCTATGCACCATTGACTCAACTTCATATCTGCATACAACATACTCCTTCTACAACAGACCGAAATCTTGGTCAAAATCAAGGTCTGTTATAACGAGCTTAGACTGTATTTGTATGTTGCTACTGGACTTGCAAGCTGTCGTTGTTTCCATGAACAGTTGCAAATTTCAGCATACGCGCTAAATGGGAGTTGTGCTTCTGTTTGCACTGGATTTTTCTTGCATTCCAAAAATGCACCACTTTCTTAAGATTATTCTTTCAAATGCTGAGTCGATTTAAGTTTAGAGCGACGCACCAAACACAATTACCGAGCAATTATGCATCTTAGATCCTTGAAATAAATAGCCAAATAAAGTAGTAAGTCATTTTAAAATAACCAGAAAGAAAAATACAAAAAAAAAATGTTGACGTAATATAAGCAATTATACTACATGCAAATTGCAAGCGTTCCGGGGCTACGCAATAGATGGCACCAGCATCATCCTTCATCACAAGTGATGCACTCGGTGGTTGCAACCAAACGCAATTGCGTGAAGCAGCCTCGAGGAGGGACGGGCACAAACCTGCTTCTGAAGCTGCCTCGTCTTGAGCAGCACGAGGTCAAGCTTTGGCTGGAGCTGGCGCTGCTCATCCAGGGCCTCCTGACGCCGTGCCACCACGGCCTCCTGAGACTGCAGCATCTTGTCTGCCTGGTACAGCTTCTGCTGCAGCGTCTCCACCAGGCGGTCCACATACCTGCATTCAGACCAAGGAGGCTTACATTGGCAATGCTCTCAAACGAGGCTCTCCTGCTCGCGGAACACGACCACGGGAGGCTTACGTACAGGCTGCCCTTGCGAGGCAGCCTAACTGCGGAGGCAATATTACTCTGTCGTGCTAAGATATTCCCAATGATGAAGTCCCGAAATTAAAAAATGGCACACGAATTGAAAAAATAAAATCATATTGGACGGTGGCAACATTTTTACGGAGTGGTTGGAAGGTCGTCCGCTCCCTCTTCGCTTCGAAAACCGCTTGAGGCCACCGAACTTGAACGGCGAAGGCATGCTACCGAAAGTCGCCGGCATCGTAGTTCCTGGCATTGTGGCGATAGAAAGTCGAAGAACAGTCAAGGGCACGCAGAGCAGCTAGCAAACGGAACAACGACTGACTGAAATCACACGCTAGCAGACGATTATGACGTCACATGGCTCGTCCTAGCAAATCAGACCCCTTGCTTCGCCAATGTGACAAATAAGAGTGTGCACCATAGGCGGAAAGTTCTTAATTTTTTGGAAGGGGCCGGGGTTGCCCGAAACGTTTGGGACGTCTCTTGAAAGAGACGTCCCAAACGTGTATAATCCCCTGGATAACGTAGGATAAGCCTGCTGACGGCATGATACTTAAACAAATGTCTGCTTTTGTGACTTGATAATTTAGCTGTCATTGCAGTTGTGATCAGTGTATTCCGTGGTTCAAGCGCACTGACCGTAATGAATTGTTTCAACGTTTGGGAAAACAAAATGGGGCTTACAAAATGTATTATGTCATCTATTTCCGTAGGCTGCAGGTTCGCTAGAGGTGCCACTGTCGTCATTTGCAACTACTTCCAATAGCTTTCGAATTAATTTCTAGCAGTAGCCTTTATCGTATTTGCTAATACTATGTAGGGTCTTCGAACAGGACTGTACGAATGGTGCAGTCCTATTCTAAGGTGCTCTAAGGTTACCACTCGTGCCAGGCTTGTAGCCAGGATTTTGTTTCAGGGGGTCCCGCCCATGAAAAAATGCTCTAATGAAGCGGAGGGGAGAGGAGGCCCTAGCAAAATGGAAACCCCACCCCAGATACGCGCCTGACTTGTGCAATTGAACAGGCCCAGAGCTGGTGATGTGAAAACGCGCGTTTTTTTTCTCTTGTCATCTGCATTTTTGCACCGCCAGCCTTGCGTCCACTGCACGAGTGTTAACTTTAGTGCGCCTCCCATGCACGCTACATTTTTCTAGAATTTACTTATTTACCGTAATATCTTGAGATGCCCCACCCCCAAAAGGTAACCCACCCCTATTTTTGGCTTGATTTGGAATTTTCTTTTAAGGACCTAAAGATAGCCCACTCTTAGTGATCATAGTGTTCGGATCAATGATAACCTTGGCGTAAATGCTTCTAGTTAACTATGGCAGGATTTAAGCGAACATTGCTGACTAAGTACAGTCATCTTTGCTTCATAGCCCCTCGCTGCAATAACAAGTTTGGCAGAGACACGTGGTCTAAAAATAGCATTTTTTCAAGTTTTCTTGGCTGCACAACGAAAGTTAGCCCACTCCTTATTTTCACTCAATTTTCTCTCTATTTTAGGTGGGCTATCGTTCGGGATATTAAGGTAGTGATTTTCGAAGACGCTCAGCAAGTTTGTAATTGGAATAATATGTTTATTTTAACGAATTATAAAGTCAATTAACAAATACTAAATTAACAATTAACAAATGCTAGTGTAGATTTTGTGGCTTTTCGTAAACAAATATGTAAAGCCTAATAAAAAAAGAAAAAGATGTTTGCAAAACCCTGTAACCCCGAATTAGAGCGCAGCTCTTGAGGGGAGGAGAGAAGGGTATACCCCTCTTCCCTCCTCCTCACCTCCTTTTCCTCCTCCTCGTCTTCCTCCTCCCCTTTTCCTCCTTCACCTCGTCCTCTCCTCATCCTTCAAGCTCCTCTCCTCCTCCCCTCTTCCTCCTCCCCACACATTGCATCATGGGAAATGTCCCATAATGCACCGCGCGGGGCCCTCTTGACGTCACACGTGATGTCCCGACTGACGTCACAAGGGTCCCGCGCGGTGCATGACGGGACATTTCCTATAATGCACCACACAATTACGCCGACGCCGCTCAAGCCGGAAATGGGCGCCTAAGAGCTGCGCTTTAAAAATACCCGTATATTACCGGTAGTTTTCGGGACCCTAAGCACCTGTAGAACACACCGCAAAAGGCCGTGCCAGAAGCCGGGTGAGGGTGGTGCGCTCACTTTGCAGAGCTGTGCAGCTGGTAGAGGTGCTGCATGCGCACGGCGGTCATCTGTGCCAGGGAGGAGCGCACCACGTCCAGCAGGGCCCCGACCGACTCCCGGGTGTGGAGTTGCACCTCTGCGGGAGCCTCCTGCAGCACGCTGGCCGACAAGGCGTCCCCTTCCAGCTGCATCTCGCTCAGCCGCATTGCCAGGAAGCACTCCAGCTGCGAGGCAGGGTCGCCAAAGGCACACCCACGAATAAGACGGGCCGCCACAAGGGGCAACCTGCTGTCCAAACCCTGCGCTCGGCGCACAAAACTGCCACAGACATGAGAATTTCGTATAAATCGGAAGAGAAATTACACGAAAAGTGTCATGGTCAAGGTATCTTCTTAGGCTATACACTGACTCTAAAGCTTGGGTATTGATACTTTCACAGAATGCTGCTAAACTTAAAGGCATGAGATGTGTAGCCTTTGGAAAGGCTTCCTGTTGCACACAAATGCGTGTGCACAAAAAGGACAGTTCAAAACTACATTCTGAAATGAAAAGAAGAAATGTGGATTGCGGGTTGGCTACAAATACAACTCTGAATAAAATTTAGTATGAGTGTAGGTCAGTTGAGGAGAAAAAAAATAGCTATTCGTATGAGTCTAATATTTATCACAGCCATTGAATTCAACCACCTCCGCTCAAAACTGGCCTCTTTGCTAAGCAACAGGTTAGCAACACCCAAAAACTATGCTCGGCTTATGATGTTCTTCAAATGCGACGAAGGTGCAATAGCACTTCACGGAGGGTTTCTAACAAGTGTCTCTTTCCATCAGAATTCGGCAGAGAATACTTATCCCCGCTAACTTGAGCAGAAAGTTGCGACATCACATCAGACGACACTACGACGTTACACGGCACCACGTCACGTGGAACCATTAAGTCGCACAACGATGTCATGCAGTCAGAGCAACACGAGCCAGAAAGGTCCGTAGGGTTGCCACGCGTCACTTTAAAAGAAACCCGCCTCACCTCCTGAAGTTCATTGAGAAAGAGCGTCCGGGTCTCCGGGTTGTGCAACAGCGACAGCGCATCTGCTCCCCTGGCCACCTTGGCTCCCCCCTGATCCGACGCAGGCTCTGCGGACAGACGCAGAAAAGGCAGTGAGCCTTGCGAAAGGAGGCAGACACAAAGGCCGCCCATGGCTGCTCGGAAGACGCACCGGCAACTTCCCCGGGGCGTCTGCAGCCGTGCCGTCGGCCTCGACGCTGATGTCCCACGAGATGGAGTCTTCGGCGGCGACTACCACGGCCTCCTCTCCTTCCCCAAAGTCCACCTTGGGGCAAAACACGCGGATGAAATACCAATGTCTGCGTAGCACAGGAAAATTGGTACATACAAGCAATCGTCGTTTTCATAGTTTTTTTCTCATAACTAGTAGAAGACTGCCATTAAAAGTGTGAGTGTGGTGCAAAGGGTTCTCTTGGGACACCAACTATTGGGACACCAACTAGTATGTGTGTTGGTATAGAGCTGTAATGCTCATCAATACCTTGTCCGAGTAAAATTAGGAAAACTACCCACGGTGGACCTACGTATTTGGAAATGCAGGTGATTGCAAGATACGAGTGGAAGGAAAAAAAAAAATTAAGCTTTATCCCTAGCAGTTAATGTTACCCTATACCGTTACAGAAATAATGGGCAACCTACACAAAAGAACCTTGCAAAGTTTTGCTAATTGTGCCTGTTAATTAATATGTGGATAAATCTAGAGAAAGATAGATTAGATTCCATGGTTGTAACACTAGCTGTTCGATGGTAATTAAAAATAGAAATCCAACGAATGTGCTCTGAAATCTTTAATTGATTGAAATTAAGCGTACACAAGCTTGGGTCATACAAGAGTTCTATAGGAAATTTTTATTTAGAAAAATAAGCATATGCAGTCGAGCCCTGTCATATCGCACTCAGATATTTCGAATTATTGTTTATGTCGAACAGTCTGAACATCCTTTTGAAAATCACATGTAATAGTATAAGAGTGTTGTTTTTCTGTATCGAACTCCCATGACGCAGACGCTCGATATAGCAAATGAAGCGCAGCCTTTGGGAGCTTTTAACGGGGTCCGATTGTGGTGGCGGCAAGCACATTGCTCCCGTTGCTGGCAGATCGCCAAGCCAGCCTGCACGCAAGGGGACGGCAGCGAAAGAGCAATTGTGGTAAAGAGGAGAGACGAGGGGCAACTGTAAAAAAGGTGAAGGATGGCAGGAGCAAGGAAAGGGCAGGGAACCTGCGCGGGGGTGCTCATAGGAAGGCAGGGAGTGCCCGCTGTTGGAACGGTTGCAAGCATGCACTCTTTCCTGGAACATTGGAACACCGCTGTCGCTGCGAGACTCCTTAGCCCCACAACAAAATAAGCAACAAACAAAAAGTCTTCGACAAGTCGAGTGTGTCGACAACAACGGTTGTGCAATCACACTTTGAACTCCTTGTTTATCTTTTTCTTTCTGTTATTCGTTTTCCAGTTTTGTTCTGCCTTTTCTTTTTTTGCTGTCTGACTTTAGTCAGCTTTAATTTTTGTTGCTTGCTTAAATCTTTTTCTGTGGATCAAGAAAGAAACTTTTTTTTATAAATCTCACTTTTTCATTTTTTCTATTTTTCTATTCTTTTTGTGTTCTGTTGCCCGTGCTGTGTAAAGGTCGTGGCCAGGCGTGCGCGAAAGGGCGGCGGTGTTTGCAGTCTTCGCCAACTATGCTTTAACAAGGCTTTACAGTATTTATCAGCTCTTGGGTGCTCTCTTTGGTAAGCTCTCGTTTGTCACGCCCTTCAGTATTAGCAGAGACGAGCGGAAATTTCAACTGGAGCTTAAGTTAATACTTTTGTATATCGAATTATCGATATATCTAACTATTTTACGATCCCCTTTGAAATCAATATATCTGGGTTTGACTTAAGTGGCCTGGCACCTCAAAACGGGTGCCACAAACAGAGTGCCCTTTAGGGCTAGTTGTCTGGACCAGCTGCGAAAGTTTCAGAGCTATCTGTTATGTTATTAAAAGTTATGGACCAACACAGGGCCCTGACGTCACGCCACTGTGGTGCCACTGCTATTGGCAGGGCGCATGTGCAAATGCTCCACTTCAAGCGAGTCTGGTTTCTGTGCACGTGTAGCTCCCGCATCTCATGCTTGAACTGTGCGTTTGCCCACTTCTCGGGGGGGGGGGGCTTGTTTGTAAACGGTATGCTGGCCTATAAGTGATTTTCTAAAAATTTCAATGGGAAAATTGCAGCTGACTAAGCCTAAGAATACATGGAGCTGAATGGCATTAGCTATTGAGAATGGGCCCGTTTTCCTGTTGAAACTTTCATAAAATCACTTAGAACTTTTTAATAAGATAATGGTTAGTTCTGAAACCTCGTCACATGGTCCTGACCTCTGGCACTACACTTGGGCGGAGACTGAATGTTTGGCAATGCATAGCTTATTTCCTTTAGGGACATGCTGAATATGTATAATTTCATGTAGCTACAATAGCAGAGTAAAAATCTTGCCTGTATGTCTGCATCTAGAGGCTCAATTGTGTATATGACAGAGTAAAGCATCCAACGTTCTGGAAAAATCGGCCTCACTCACGTGAACAAAGTCTCCATTGGGAGAGGCGGGAGAAGCATCAGAAGATGCCCCTTTCAAATCCAAGTCACCAAAGTCGATCTGTATAAGCAAAGAAAATCAGTGAATCAAGCTTCTGCACAATACAAGGAGCAAGACCACTGAAACCTCAAATCTCAATATGGGAGCATGCCAGAGAGCGAACATTTTAAAGATGAACGGACAAACTAATGCCACGTGCATGTACTGGCGTTAGCACTAAGCAAATACAGCAGTATGTTAATTCCAAATATAAACAGTAATAACTGCCTTCATTTTTTATTCAGAGATGGCGGAGGCTGGGGAAAAGCAAGCCACACACAGTTGTAACCTAATTGGTCCCCCGCCCCACTAAAGCTGCACGGTGGCGCTGATGCAACAATATTTTCTTTTCCTTCAAATAATGTTTTGTTATGCTAGTTTCATGAAAAGTGGAAATATAAGAAACAACCTGCAAATGCTCCGTTAGTCTACCTGCTATATCGGCTTAATGAAGTCACTTCGTAACCTTCGGGGTAAACTCGCTCCTCACTTGGACAGCAAGGTCGAAGTCTAGAGAAAACAAAGTTAGTACAGTGGGTTGGAGAACTTGGTCCCAGTAATGCTAACTGCATGATACATTTTCCATTTCCCTGGAGTTCTGTCTTCAAATTGTAAACTCGTCTATAATTAAATGAGCCAGATTGTTCACACACCCAATTGCATTAGCAGGGTTCAGACAATTTAAGTGACAGGTCAGACAATCCGAGTTTCCACTACAATAGAAACTGCCCCTGTAACGGCCTAATAAAAGAAATGCAAATGAACCAAGTTCTTCTTTTGCCTTTCATATATAACATGACATCTGTGGTGTGGTCTACAGCAACAACATGCTATCATATTTATGGCCTTTTTTCTGCACCATATAAGCAGCCAAGTATGTCGTGAGACTCAACAAACATTTGCACCGCAAAGGGTGTAGTTAAGCGATACATGGGATTGACCTAATCCTCACAGTCAATTGCCACATCAAACCCTCAAAAAAAACTGCAAATGTGACAGGACACTATGTTAGTGGCACTATTAATGACAGCGGTGACAGTACACATGAGTGGGCAAGTACCCAAGTCAAGTATTTTTATAGCATCTAGAGTTACATACCAAAACTTAGCCCACCCCCTTCTTCAGGTAGTTAGCCCTCCCTGAGGGGGACAAAAAGGAAGCTATCTGTCACAACAGTAGTACGGTGGTAGCATTTCAACAACATATTGCAATAACCAGAGGTTACAATTAGGCTTCCGTGTTTTTGGTAAATACTGCCGATAAACCCCAGAAATTAACCCTCGAGATGGTTTTACAGAAATCTGGAAAAACTGAAAAGCCCAGAATTAGAGCTGTTTTTGAACAGAAAAAAAAAACCAAGCTTCATGGGCAGAAAATTTGTATCTACAGTTTTACTTAGTGTTAAACCAGAACACATTCCCCACTCTCGTCTATCTCCTATTTTCTTTAACATAAACCCCGATGATCACCGATTTTTCGTCAGACACCGAAAATCAACGCCAAAAAACACAGTTTGTGAGAAAAAATAAACCCTAAAAAAGACACCCCCAAATTTCAAGAAAAACAAACTCCAAAGATGCGCAACCCTAGTTATAACGCCGTATATTGACTCACTGGGACCCATAAAATAAACAAAGGCATCTGGGAAGATGATGAACTGAAGCACGAGAGACACAAACAATGACTCGTGAAGCGAAATGGCGAGCCTTGCCTGGTCGTCCCCATTGCCGTTGTCCACGTCCACGGGGAGTATGGGCAGCGTCTCCTCCACCACCTCGGGCGGCTCCCCGTGCCTCCACTCGTACGTGCTCGTGTTGCCACGCGACACCAGGTACCGCATCACGGGGAGCACCTCGGGCAAGGCCTTGCCTTCGCTGCGGACAGAGGTCCCGTCAGGAGACCACCCGGACGGCCCAACGAGAAATGCCTCTGCCTTGCGGTCGCGCATGGGCGGCCAACGAGAAATTTGTTAAAGAGTGGATGCTTCCTTGGATATTACGCATTTTTGGGGACGGCGCTCGAACTTACGACGGGGCTCGAAATTCCGTGAAGATTGTGCCCTGCATAATGGAATCTTTAAGACAAATGTTTGTACGCGTAATAAAGCGTGCAGAAGCTGGCAGCAGCCACCAACACCAAAATCAAAACTTCTGGAAATCTGAGAAAAGACAAAAATGGAATATGATCCTTTGGCCATACTCAAAAGAGTACTATGCTCCTCGTTGCTCCCACAGTATCTACCATGTGACACCACAAAGAACGGGAGAGAAAGGATGGAGTAGTTGCACCCTGGCCTTTGCGCGCTCACCTACGTTGCCTCCAAAATCTGCCACAGCCAGATCTCTACAGCCGGTTCCCAGAATTTCTTTCAGTGGCCTATAGGACACTCCATATTTTGCAACAGGTCTATTGTGAGGGAATGAAACATCCTAAGCGCCTTTCCGTTCTCTCCTACGATTGGTTATTTTTATGCTTCGCTGATTTGTGGGCAAGGAAACATCTCCTCAGATGAGAACTTGATCAATACTGCCTGAAAACCTCTGCTATGGGTAAAGCCATTTACAGTCAAACCTCGTTATATCGAACAGTGCGAGGACCGTTGAATAGTTTGATATAATAAAAATTCGTTATACAAAATCACACCAAAAAAAGCGTCGAAGTACAGCGAGTTTTAATCACTAAAAGGCTAGCGGCAAAAATGACCACTCACGTGAAGCGTTAAGGTGAACTATTTATTCCAGCGAAAAAAACTGCCGCAGCGTAGATTGCTTCATGGAGTTGACCACATGCTTTATTATGGCCCGCTCCACTGTCTCCAAGCGATCCACCAGCGCCAGACCACTACCGCCGATTGCACTGCAGTAGCGGCCTGAGGAACGAAACTGCGGAAGCCACGCACAAGGCATGAAAAGAGCCATGCTGGCGATACGATTGAGCTGACTGAACCCATATGCCGCCGAATCTGGATAGCATTCCCGGCACCATAGACATAAAGCTTTATGCGGGCATGCGTTTGAACAAAAGTCGCAAACGCCTGCTGCGCCACCGCTATCCTACGATGTGTTGCGGGAGAGCCCCCGAATCCTTTGATGTGCTGCGGGAAAGCCTGCCGCCTGTCTCCGGAGCGCAGCTTTCCGGCGCTGCGGAGTTCGATATATTCATTCTTTAACTGACCGGGTTTGCTATAAAAAATTTTAAATACATGTAATTCTTATGATAGTTTCACAACGATTCGATATAAGCAATAATTCTATATATCCGTGTTCGATATAATGTGGTTTGACTGTATCAAGGGAACCAAAACACTCCCTAATGACTCAAAAAAAAAAAATTTACATTTTGTGATGTTTTATCACTGGACAAAGATAAAAAAAATTAAGGAATTATGTTGCAAGAGAATGCTGCATAGAGCAAGCTTCAGTCAGCTACCAACACTGTCCTTTCTTTTTCTTTGTTTCTTTTACCTATTAAATTGCTTCATTCGTTTGACCAAACTATATCTATCACAGCTGCAGCTCAGAACCCCACTGAGGCACATCCCTTAGTCGCCCCCTATGTTTTCAAGTTCAGCCAAAATGCCAAGCGGCTGAAGCGGAAATAAGTCCCAGAGCAGCCACGATAACAACAAAACTGACCCACACTTTCATCATCATTCATTCGAATGACAAAAATGACAAAGACGGTGTCATTTGCAAGCCGGGTGGCTCGGGGCGTTATGGGAGCAGTCTGCATAGATTGCCGACTCATTCGCAATCAAGCAGCTTTGTTCACCTTCATCCCCAACTCCGGAGAATAGACCTTTTGCAAAAATCACAACCATTCCATGCACGAAGTCTCGTATGCTCCCGCTTGCCCCCACAACATCTACCGCATGACACCGAAGAGGGCGAGAGAAAAATTGGGCAGCACAGCTGCTGGTGTGCCTTCGCCCGCTCGTCCACCTTTTCTCCGTCGACCCCGCCGTCTGCTACAAGCAGTTTTGCAACTAGATTTCCCGGCATTCCTTTCGGTGCCGCGGACAGCACCGCACCTCTCGCAACAATGGGTTTATTGACGTCGCACAGTACCCTATTCCCCACAAAGTGGCTTTGCCCCGAACCCCTTCCCCTCGAAACGAATGCTGCTCGGCCCCTCACCCGTCGGGAAGAGTGAACCCAAGGAAGAGCTTGTAGAGCTGGATTGCTGGCTCCGCCTTGTGCAGCGCCTCCACCACGCTGCCAAACAGACCTGGGAGCTCCTCCAGCAGCAGCAGCAGCTCTTTCTTGACACACTCCCCTGCCATGGCAAACAACACCCATCAGCTGCCGTCTCTTCGAGGCCTACCACTTAAATCTCCGGTGTTTTCTTCATAGTCCCCGATCTGCCTCAAAATTTGCAAATCACACCAACAAGCATCACTGAAATAGAAACTCAAATATTGGGCCAAAATATACAATTTTCTCAAAGTTCTTGAATTTACAAGGTTTGTTTTGACCGCATTTTTTAAAGTTAAGTCTCTACAGGCAACAATGCAAAAGTGACGTCAGGGGAAGGCAGGTGTTCACTCTTCGGACTGTAGACTTCGTTCCCAACTAATTCTAAGCAGTTTCATGATGTCAAATGCTTGCTTTAGAAGCTGGCTCCAGCACCCGTGCAGCAGCACGAAACAAACGCTCTGCATAGTCCATTTACAAAGTCCATTTTTAGACTGCTCGCTCGACCTGCAAGCCTGCCTTCGGTCACATCACTGCAAAGCGCGGGCATATTTCAATGTTCGTTTTGGCATCATCTTCACTTGCCGATTTCACAAAGACTATTCTGAATTTCACGATACTAAATAGCATACCGGAAAGGGTAAAGGCCAGTGATAACAAAAATATAGCTTGTTGGGGTCTCATCACTGATATAATCCAAAGTCAGTGCTGCATGAGCACTAACTCGGTGCAAAGTTAACGCTGCATATTGTGTGCACAATGGAGAAGGAGCAGTCACATGCAGCGGAGCGCTGATATAATGCAAAGTCAGCTATGTGTTTAGAGCTCTGAGTTAGCACTGGGGTTTATGCGTGGACGGGCCCTTAACCTCCGATCCCTTCCACACAACGAAGGGGCTATGCCTGACCGAGGAAGTCACTCACTATTTCTTGCACAAGCTAAGTGACAACCCAAAGAAACGGATTGCTATATGTACATATACTCTCCCTCGCAAACATCTGTGGTGCTGACAAAGGCACTGGCCCGAGCATGTGTCTTCAAAAAGCGCCTTCGATGTGCAAACTCTCGTACAAACGAAGCATTCTCCTGAGTGTGGAGGCGGCTAGGCAGCGACCAGCCAAGTCGGAGTCCCATTGCAAACTGTTTTAATTTAAACTGTTTTACTAGGCTCAAGTGCCTGTCCCTTTGTCTTCACTGCAGAGATATGCGAGCTGGAGTTTAGTATCGGCTGGGCTATGCAGAGCATAGAGTTTTAGAAATGGGACAAATAAGAGAACAATGTTCAAGGTGCGTAATGAGAGATTTCTTGGGAGAGACTAAAGGAAATTCTGAACAAGCTTGGCCAGCTTATAGTGGAATGTTTAATTTCATTTCACTTCGAACAGATTAAGATTTCACTAAGGACCTTCAGTTTGTATGACAATATTAAAACAACAAAGAAGTTTTCTTGATGCAGTGCCAAGTCAGATATAAACACCATTCCCTCTCCAGTTCCTCTAAAATCTCTGCAGTCATCTGCAGTTCACCAGGTTGGCAGACATAAATGCATCCTTCAAGCCCCTCTTCATAGTTACCATACTGTCTCACTCCTTAAAAGGACACTGACACCCCAAAATCTTTTTAGCTTTAACCAGGCAATTTATTATGGTGCCAGAAGATTCCCCAATCAATATTTTGCTACAGCGTCACATATATTCTTAATAAAGTCAAAAACGCCACTGCTCAAAACCGAAACCGAAACTGGACTGGGGAGGAAGAGGAAATAGTATAGAGGAGGAGAAAATTACCAGAAATCACATAACTGTGCAACTTCTTTTTTTTTTTTTTCAATCAACGTATTTGCAGCATTTTAGAAGACACAAAAGATAGGTATTATATTTTTTGGCTATTTTTAGTATTGAGAGTGTGCCTTCGATGACTCACGACTTTGATTATCTTTGGTGGTTGTGTCTAAATCTTAGAAAACGGGACGGGACCACAAAGAAGAGAGTGAGCGCGACTCAAACTTTCCAAATCTCGATTGGCGGTTTTCGGGCGGAAAGAAAATGAATTCTGAGCCGCAAGTTGTTTTCTGAGAAGTTGGGCTCTCATATGTCATGTACAAATAAAAATCCTGCCGAGCTTAAATACCCTGGCAGTGTCACTTTAAAGGAGCGAAGTAACATTTTTTGTACTTTCATGAGCTACCACTTAGAATTATTCCTTGAAGTTCATAACTCATAAGCATGGGTTATTTTTCCCTTTATATATAATCATAGTGGAAAAAACAAAAAAACAAAAATTAGTAGTGTTGAATTCCACAACTTGCAGATAGAATGTACGGCCACGTGACCTGGTCCCGGTTATATGCCGCCAATGTTCACCATAGCCCCATGCTGATGTTAACAAAATGTCATTGTAGCGATTAGACGTGAGCTACTACCCGACTGGCACATGGGGGCACTGATTGCCACATGCTCAAATCAAGAGCTCACGCAGTGCTCGTGTGCAATCCATGAGCCGGATTCGACTATCATCCTCAGTATGTAAGTCCTGTGACTGTATGTCATCAAGCTTTGTGAGGGAGAGGCTAAAATAAATAATCCCCTTTACCACTGAAGCTACAGTACAACAAAAAAATCCTGGGCCAGTGGCGTTGAGTGCGAGTATACTTGAGTGCAACTAATGCCAGTGAACTTGTGTAAAGTAAAAAACATTCCAGCCCTGCAAGGCCAGAGGCGTCGGAACTATTCAGGAGATGGGGGGCAACAATGGTCGTGGTGGGGGGCGACGACGATTTTGCGCCCCTCCCCGTATTGTTTCCATTAAATTTCTTAACTGTCTGGAGGGCGCGGTCGCCCCCCTGCCCCCCTGTTCCAACACCACTGTGCACTGCCCTTATAAGCTTTAAAGGGGCCGTGCAACGAGTATTGTACTTTGCGCAAATATCGCTTAGAATGAATCCCTATAAAAAAATGTGTTAGTTTTTCTCCCCACGTAATGGTAGTCACAGAAAGAAATGATGAAAACTGATCACCGTTCACCCTCTCATCTCGCAGTTAGAACAAGTAGCCCCGCGATCTGGAGTTGATTATATGCCACCAAAATTTATGATAACCACGCGCTGAATTTGGCAAAGCACAAACGATGTGCTGAGTTCCAGACATTGTTGTGGTTCAACTACAGTCGTCATTGCAGCGACTGGAAACGAAACCCAAATGCTTATCGAGCTATTGATTACCACGAGCTCAAATCGAGTGCCCACGCAATGCTTGGGTCCAATCTACAAGCTGCATTCAAGTATCATAACTGTGGGACCATGCCGACACTGTGGCCCCCAAGCTACATCACCAGGTTTCTGCGAAGAAAAGATTGAAAGAAAACGCTAGCTTTTGTCCTTGAAATTACACTGCAACAAAGACGTTTCTTGGTCTGTGGCATTCCGAGCGAGTATGCTCAGGTCCCACTAGCGCCAATAAGCTCTTGTAAAGTAAAAATAGATTCCAACCGAATACTGTTGTGGTGCCCCTTAAAGTTTGTAAAATTCCAGTTTTGTGCAAATATTCAAAATTTTAAACTGTAGTTTCAAATAATACACTATCGTAACACCCCGAGAGACTCACCAGCCCCAAAGATAACCTGCCCCCTATTTTTGGCACGATTTGCTATTTTTTTTTTAAACGCGGAAAGATTCTTTTAGTTGTTGCAGGGCCCTGGCCAATGGTTACCTCGGCAAAAACGATGTTACTTAACTACGGCAGGAGATAAGCGAACATTGCCAACTGGGAAGGACGGTCGCCTTTGGTTCACCCTTCCCTGCAATTACAAGTCTCGCAGCTCACAAAATCTAAAACTAGCATTTTTTCAATGTTTTTTAATTGCACAACGAAAGTTAGCTTACTCTTTATTTTCACCCGATTTGCATTCGATTTTGGGGGGGCTACCACTCGGCAGATTACGGTATTCGATATTTACTTCGAGATGACCTGCAAGGTTAATGTTTTTCGAAGTGCCGATCGCGACGGGTAAGCTCTGTTGAGCGCGCTTCTCACCGAGCACCTGTGCGCTGCGGAGAAGCAACACCCGCACCAGCAAGCTCCGAGGGTGTTGCTTTTCCGCAGTGCAGCGGTGCTCGGTAGGAAGCGCATACAACGAGATTACCCGCCGCGATCAACACTTGGGAGAGTATGAACATCGCAACTGCATGCTTGGGTGAAAGCACACATTCAAACTGGAATGATGCATACACGTGCCTGGTCTATTAGAAAAGAAACAAAAACTTTGTGAATGTCGAAATCTGCATTGCAGCAAACTTTTCCAAATGTGGCTGTTCTGCAAGTATATTGGCGATTTTTTTTTTTATTCGAGATTGAAGAAAGAATATTTGCTTGTAGCAAGTAAATTCACTCAAGTATAGCTTTGCATCTCTATAGGTTTAATTTTATGTCAAATCCATCGTTTTCTTGCCATCCTAAGGCATAGGACTTTCCGAGGTCACAGCATACCTCGGCAAACCTCACTCATGAGGCCCTCACTCACCCTCGTCTTCACAAGTGAGGTGAGGGTGAGTGAGTTTCTGAACCCCAAAAATTTATGAGTCTGAGGGTGAGTGAGGATCATGAGGTCGTGAAGGGTGTGAGGACCGTGAGTGTGTGAGGTGAGTGAGGGCGGTAAGTGCGTGAGGGGCATGAGTGCGTGAGGGCCGTGAGGGGTGTGAGGACCGTGAGTGTGTGAGGGGCGCGAGGACTGTGAGGGTGTGAGGCTAGTGAGTGCGTGAAGGCCACGAGTGCGGGGGGGCGTGAGGACGGTCAGTGCGCGAGGGTTATGAGTGCATGAAGAAGAGCTTGCGTTTGCATGTGGGACTTGTGCGAGACGATGAGTTCTCTGTGAGGCCTGACTTAGATTGAAGGCATAAAGAATTTGTGAGGGGTCCCGTGAGCATTGTGGCCTCTCGCAGCAGCTTCCAGAAGTGGGGTTGAAGCTCGCCTCGCAACAATTTCGTTGCGCGGATGCTTGGAGCAGTTTGATTGTTGGGTAACGGGCATACCTTGGCAGATCTCACTCATAAAGGCCCTCACTCACTCTCATCTTCACAGGTGAGGTGAAAGTGAGTGCGTTTCTGAACCCCGCAAATTCATGTGTGAGGGTGAGTGAGGACCGTGAGGTCATGAGGGGTGCGAGGGAGTAAGGGCTGTGAAAGTTGTGAGGGCGGTGGGGACCGTGAGTGTGCGAGGGCCGCGAGGGTGTGAGGGCATGAGAGGTGCGAGGGCCATGAGTGCGTGAGGGTTGTGAGGTTCAGTGAGGGTGAGTGAAGGGCTGAAGGTGAGTGCGAGGGTGAGAGAGGGGCTGAGGGTCAGTGTAGCTGTGAGGGTGAGTGAGAGGCTGAGGTGGATGTGGCTGTGAGGGTGAGGGTTAATGAGGGCGACCTAAAATGCCAGCCTCTAGATCAGGGGTCTCCAAACCCCGGCCCGCGGAGCCAAATCCGGCCCGCGGAGGTCTTACGACCGGCCCGTGACTGACCGTGGTCCTTCCAATGAAGCCCGTCCCGTGGCCCGCTTCCAGCAAGTCCGCTGTTACCGGCGCCCACAGTAAAGAAACGGCGCCGCGCACCAACCGCGCAAACTAAGACACCACGAAGAACGAGAAGAGACTGCCTGTTGTAACGCAGGTCCTCTCGCCATATTATTCATTGGACATCGAAATCACCAGCAACACTATTCTTAGTCCCCTGATTCATATCTGTGTAACTAATCGTATGCTGCAATTCCTTTCTGTTGCAGCATATATTTTATGACAGCATAATATATGACTATTGCATATTGTCAGCATCAGTTCTACCATTCTGATTAGTGTTGGGCCCTTTGTGAACATGCCAAAGTTCCTAGGCGCTTCGATTGATGAGTTTTATTTGTCCCAATAATTGTGTAATGCTATTCTTAGCTAAATTACATTTTAATATAAAGTATATGTATTCATGATTGTCTTAGATTCTTTTTTCATGGCTACTCTAATCAATTTTGTATTTAAATGATTATATATGATATTTATTTGCTGTTCCCTTATTTGTATTTACTTATTTATTTCCCGGCCCTCGAGACCGCGACAGATCCCCGATCCGGCCCCTTAGCCAAAAAGTTTGGAGACCCTGCTCTAGATTACAGTCCATGAATAAAGTTAGATTAAAACAAGCTTATAAATGCACAAGTAAAAGTTTTGGAACAACATTCATGGGTTTAGCTGGGATTTTCATTCAAATATGGTGCAAACGGTAATGAAAGGCTTGAAGAAACTATTCAATATCTAATTTAAAAATATTTGGCCAAAACCAATATTTTCTGCAAATTCTCTGAACTCAAAATATACCAATTCCAACATGACTATACAGAATTCCTAGAGACTTTAGGACTTGTATAATATGTCATATACACCCCACATAATTATGATTTTTTTTCTCACAACAGTAATGTCCCTTTATATATCAAATAATTCTCTAATGCATCCAGGTCTTGCATGATTCCTTCTGCCCAAATCAACAGATTGCAATCAAGCTGCACAAGAACACAAGCCTTGATGCCAAGCTGTTTGCCTCCAACTTGTATCGGTCCTTCAGATCCTGAGCATGCTTGCCATAGTCAGCTTCCTTCTTGATAGTTTCCTGACGGCGAGAAGACGTCAGAAACACCTTCACCACTGTCCTCCCGAGCTCCCACGAGACCAGCCAGTGAAATGCAGAATCACTTCCAAATGCGCAGGATATGTCCACATACCTCTTGCACTTGTTGGCACTTGAGAATCTGCCTCTTGAGGAGCAGGAACCTCGTAGTTCACAGTTCGAATGAGCATCTGAGCTGCCTCCGCTGGAAAATGCAGGGAAACAAACAAGCTCTCGAGGCTTAGAATTCCAGTCCCAGAATCGAATCGCAAACTCACAATCTAATGATAAAAAGAATCCAAAGCTGACACTTGCCTCATATAAAACTTTAAAGTGTAAACTGAAGCCACATAAAAATTCGCACTCATCTCAAATAAGCAATAGAGTTTGATTTCAAGGATCTTTATACGGTAGAATCTCAATGATACTATCCATGGTTAATCTAAATTGTGGGATGATGCAAATTTTTTAAAAACACCAGCCGAAAAGTTTTATTTTTAATGTGTTACATTCTGAGATAGCGTGAATACTCTCTCGGGCCACGGCAGGCGTTGAAGTAAACAACATTGTGGCACTTTCCACAACTCAGGCAGCTGTAAAGGTATTTCAAGAAAGAAGACCTTGATATTCCCTTCTACTAGCTCAGATCACATTCCATTAATAAGTCATGAACAACCCCTTCGTTGCAGCCACAGTAGACACGGCCAGCCGCTGTGACACGAGAAATTGCAACTGACACAGGGCCACGGCTAGACAGTTACAGCCAGGGCCACGACTAGACAGTTATGGATAGGGCCACGGCTGGAGAGCTGTGGCTAGTTCTATCCAAGGCTTTTTAGCCACGTCTAAGGCTAAAATAGAAAAACCTTAAGAATATTTTTAAAACGTGGACCTATTGTGGAGGTACTGCAATACTGGCAGTATGACACTGCGGGATTGAAGCAAGTTTCTCACCAGGTATGTATGCCTATCTTATTATCTTTTGAAGCCCAGTTTGAATAACAAGATTTCTGGATGACAAAAATATTTTCCACAACCCTGAGATTTGTATCTTCAAAATTCTACTGTATTGTCTCATTTTACGTATTTTCATTAAAATCAATGAAGCTTGAGTTTCCCTAAATTGTAACATTGTATCTATCAGCACAATCCAGTGTTTCATTAGCTACATCCCTTTGGAACCCAGTTTCAAATAGCCCTCCCCGTCTGGACTAATTTTTGGGCTCTCAACTAGTAAATCTTTCCCCATCAAGCCCATTGGCCATTTGATCAATTGTGATCGACAGATTCCACACGTTGCCAAAACTCGAACTTGGCCAGCGCAAGACCCTGTTGAGCCATCCCGTTGGATAGCCAAAGAACTACAGCTTCGATTTCAATTTTGTTTTGAGCTTTCTCCCCAGCTGGTGGGCTATCAGAAATAAATCTCTACATGATGAGGTGCTTGTCAAACATTGCGTCCCGTTGACATTGGGGACCACTAGAAAAATAGCCCTAAAGAAGCACTGATTTAACTGCTTTTACTGCTTGTTTTTTGGATAAGAGCAGCAGCGAGGACTGTGGACGATGTTGGATCATTTAAGAGCTCCTGCAGCTACGCTTTACCTCCGAGGTGCACAATATTAACAGGTGTTCGTTGGAGAGCGTCATTCTAGCTTTCTAGGCTTGTCCTGAGCCGGGGTACACATTTTATGTGCCGTAAGTCATAAAAACACCAGAAGAGGTAAAGTTAGAAACACTGCTGTGACAGACCAAGGTTTGTGTGCAAAAAATTGAGCGGCAGTCACATGGCGTGATGCGTTTAGACAGCGACAGCAAGGTCGTGATCTGTTTTCCGCCAAATTTAGCATGGAAACTGAATTGGTGCATAGGTAATGTGACTTAAAGTTTTCCAGCCAAATATAGCAGGGAAACTGAACTGAGTGCATAGGTCATGTGAGGTAAATTTTCCACTATATTTAGCGGAGAGAGTAAATTAGTTGCATAAGTCATGTAATGTCAATCTTTCCGCTAAATTTAGCGGGGAACCTGTATTTGTCTATGGGTCGCGTGGCGTCAGGTCATGAGACGTTAATTTTCCCTTTAAATTTAACGGGAAACTGAACTGGTGCATAGGTCACACAACGTAAATTTTTCCGCTAAAGGCTAACCTGTATTTGCTTCTAAGGCCTGTGACGTCAGGTCACGTGACACCAATTTTTGTCACAAAGATTTAGCGGAAACTAAATTGGTGTGTAAGTCACGTGACGTCACTTTTTCCGCTAAATGTAGCGGAGAAACTGAGGCTCGTTTACGCTCCACGCCGTCACTAAACTGGGGAGACGGGCCACTAACAGCTGTTGCTGTAAAACAAAGGTCTTCTGGGGCCCTAAGCCACACGGCGAAACCAAGCCCGACCAAGGGACCAGAAGGTCGCCGCAGAGAGGCGATTTGTCAGTGGCCTGGCGCTGACCAGCCGCAGCAGGCGGCCATGTCCTGGTCCCTTTGTCCCACTTGGTCCCGCCATGTAGCTTGGGGCCCCTGGAGGCATGCACCTCCCACATGCAACAGCGTCTCTGAATGGCATGACGCCACGAAAGCCTCACCAACAGATTAAAAAAAGACAGTATTAGCTAGAGCTCTCGAACAGAAGCTATAGTGGTGTATATGGAACACACTTTGTACATTTCAAGTTTTTAAAAACACGTAGTGCGATCTAATACATCTTACACATATAAACCTTTCGCTCTCATTCTTGCACAGCAATTAATTTGACAAACTTTTTTTTCCAGATATTAGTATAAAAAAAAATTTCTTCTAAAGGTCAGCCTGTTGGCTACAATTTGATGAATCATAATTAGCCATATGCTGAGTAGTTCTTAAAATAATTAAAAATGTCCATCCCCCAGAAAAGTCACCGCTTTTCTCCGTGCTAGTGGAAAGGTTAACTGCATGATTTCTGTACTTCACAGAATACAAACATTAGGTCTGAGTATCCTTTTTCACCATGTCAACTTTTTAGGTCATTTTTCAGTTGCTGCCATGCTTGTTTTCTCCCCGATTGCCCCAGCGAAAGGCCACAGAGTCAGTGCAACCTATCGCCACTGTGCCGTTCCTGTTCATCGAAGACACAGGTCCAGAAAGGGAACTGAAAAACTTTTCTATACAATTTCTATGCCAAACGAGTGATGCAGGAAATCTATAGTTATTTGCAACGAAAGCTGCAGACAACAAACCCAAAATGTTAGAAAGTGAGCCAAGTTCCTCTTTCAGTCCTTGGCCATGTTTTGTATTTAAGTAATTGCACTTTTTATTCCCCTCACAATATTAATTATTTTAGGCTGACAGTGCAGAAAGGGCTCTAAGGCCAACACCATAGCATTACAAACTGCTTTTGTCATAGAAGCCCTGGCACCACAGCGGCAGATCCAAGGGAAGAAGCATGCCCTTGTGGTTTCCACTGCACCATCAGCGCGAGGATGAAAAATAGCTGTACACTTTGTTGAATTGTTATGTTGGAAGAAGAGCTGCGAGTGCAAACTTCGAGTGCATAGGGGCAGGGGCCCATCCATGTTTGGAAGTGTGAGTGCAAAAAACGCAAGCTTTGCATTCCACGCTTGATGAAGTGCCAGCATTGGCAGGGCTTTCTTCTAAAAATGCTGCATATGACGGCGTCTAAGCCATCAAGGCCCAAAATGCGTGTCAAGTTAATCCATGTAACGACACCACAAAGTAACAAACAATATGTTCCGTGTTACCACTAGTCTGGCCATAATATGTAACTACATCTGGGGTGAACTTGGTTTTGCATAGTCCCCATTTATTAAGTTTTGGCTGTATATGCACCGTAATATATATGGATGAACACAACTCAAACTTTCCAGAAATTTCAGTGCTTCTTAGGCAGCACATTATTTTGTTGGAACCTGTGCTACTGTATTTAGTCCGACGCCTTCAAACAGCAGCAGCTGAAAATGTTTTACTTGTTTTACTTTTTCCTTATGTAGGTTTACACCCCCTGTTACAGCCCAAATGGGCTAGCACTATAAATAAATAAGTAAATAAACGTGACATTCGTTGAACTACACACACAACGTCATTTCCAATCGGAGGTGTACCAAGTGTAGTGATGTAGACAATTATAGGAGGTCAGTTAGCCATGCATGTGTCTCCTGGAAAAGACTGCACGTTACACCAAAGAAACATGCCATGTTCTTCACTATAGTCGAAAGAGTGGACCCCTCACCAAGGTACACATTGTCCTTCTCGTAGAGACACGAAGTATCTCAAGCCAGTCCTTCATGCGCTGCGAAGAGTGGCAGCCAAACAGGTTCTTGGTGCTGGCCTCTGTGTCCCATAAGATCTCCACAATCCGTTGGCAGTGAGAATAGTGGATGTCTGCAAGCACGACGCACTAACCGATGAGCCGGCACAAGTAATCAAACTGAACTCATTTGCTATACAAGTGGTGTGTTTGTGCACCTCACAGGAGGTAATTCCATTCATACAGTAGTGAAAATACCTGAGGCTGTGATTTCTACTGAAATATTGTTACCGAGCATTGTCATGCAGTACACCACAAGCCAGTGGAGATGCGCGATAGAGCAACGTCTTTACATTTTCTTTGCCTAGGTTTCAGCCCCCAACTCGTGGGAGCTGAAACCTGCGTCACTCACTATGTCCCACAGCATGGCTCTATGTATCCCCGATGCAGAAGCTAAACAAATATTGTTTTGGTTCGACAATGCTCTGGCCCAATAATAACCTTGTATAGCATATACCAGGGGTGGCCAAGCTGCGGCTCGCGAGCCGCATGCGGCTCTCTTGTGTGTTACAGTGCGGCTCGCGGCTCCCTAATACTATCGACCCCGCCCCTCCTTTTCCCGCCTCTCTCCCGGTCACACGAGCACTTCCGAGATGAAAAAAAGGAACGTTTTAAATTGAAAGACAGGTTGCGATTTCATCTTTTGCTACTGCTACCATACGTACAGTTGGACTGCTTTTAACTCGGATTGATCTAAAGTACTTGACGCTTCATATATTGCCCTAAAAAATTTTTGCAACCTTTTCCCCGCCCTTCGCCTTTTTTTTCTGCCTTTCCTCTTTCAGGCGGCTCTTGGAAGTTTACTGGATTTGTGTGCGGCTCTTAAGTCGGGTCAGCCTGGCCACCCCTGGCATATACTAACCAGGTCATAGCTAGACTTTCTGGTTTTAACCGAAAAACACCAAAAAACATTTGTTGGTTTCAAAAACAAAATTTGGATTTAGCCGAAAAGGACTGAAAAGGGAACAATTAACACCATAAGTCCAAAATCGGTGAAAAACCAAAAAACACAGACTTCTGAAAAAATTGCTGCAGCTAGGACCAGTGGCGTCACAAGGGGGGGCGGGGGCGGACCGCCCAGGTGCAGCGCTCAGGGGGTGTCGCGGCGGGCCACGAGAGCGGGAGGGGGGGGGGGGGGGGAGTCGCGGCGGGCCACGCGAGGCGAGCGGGGGGGGGGGGGGGTGTCGCGGTGGGCTCCCGCCCCGGGTGCCGCTGACCCACCGTTACGCCACTGGCTAGGACTGCTTATGTCGAAACCCTTCCCTCTTATTTTTATTAAATATTTTCACCCATAATTGCGGTTTTTAGTATCCTTTCGACAAAGACCACCAAAAGTGCCGATATGTGAAAAAATTAACAGACCTCGAAACATATCCGCCGATGTTCCTTATAAATAAAAAAAAACAAATACAGAAACTCTATGGCCTACCAGGATAACTGTCTGTTTAAACAGAAAAAAACCAAACAAATCATACAAATAAAAATTCATGCACAAGGCAAGTTTGGGGGTTTACGTGCCAAACCACCAGAGGACATCTGGCATCCGGCACGCCCCAGCTAAGGAACGAGGATTTTGACCACCCAGGGGTATCTTGCCGTGAAATTAAAATTTCCGTTACCACAACAAGCCTTTTCTACAATAATCCTAAGCTCAAATTCATGCACACATGTCATTCATCTTCTTATACATATGATCTTGCTTCGGGTGTCTTCTGACAGTCAGATTGACAGTCAGAGATTCACAGTATTTGCTCTAGCTCTGGACACCACGCCCACCATTCTCAGCATATCATACGGCATTAATTACTGTCGAGCCAACTACCATGAACGCACATTATTCGTGGCTTGCACATGCTGCACGTCATTGCACCATACTGGGCATCATGCGCGACTTGTTCTTGCGGAGAAAACAAATTCAGCGGCACAAAGTATATGGTGCAGCAGGTTTGCACACTGCAGCAAGGTACTCCACAATGACTGCTGATGTGAATTAAGTCATTTACGACACGTGATGCGTTAGTTCTGCCACATATCAACGAAGTATACTAACAAGTTCCAGAGAGCAGGTTGGTGATCTCTTCCACTTCGGGCATGTCCTGGATGGCGGCGTTGATCTTCTCCCTGACCACCAATGCCTTGGCCTGCCAGTCCTTGTTGCAGTGCCTCCGGCTAATGAGCCAATCTGGTGACGACAATCCCGCCAGACGCTCCCGTCAGAGAACCCAACAAACTTTGGAGTTTGGTACCTCCATCTCTGTTCAGGCTGGTGTGTGCGCAGTGATATAGAAGTAATGTTCTAGAATCTGACGCAACTCATCTCGAAGCAAAAAGCCTGTGTTGCAGTGCACATTAGAAGCCTCAACAAGTGCTCCACTATTATTTTGTTATTTGTTTAAACATCAAATAAAAACGTTCCAAAGTACTGCACATTTCGTTGGTAGAAACTAAATTGTGTACGCGTAAGTGGATTTTTCTCTTTTTTTATTTCCTGGTTTTGTACGTACCCAACAGTTTGTTGGTCTGGATGTCAATCGGCAACAAGCTTTCGCCCTGGAAGAGAAGTTCCCGTGTCACAATAAATGTTTTGCAAGGATAATCGCTTGCACTGGAAGATCCTGAACGTGTGCCCGTTTTTAAATTGCGAATTAAAACTAGAAAGATGTACGCGAAAAAAACTTGATGAATTTGCACTTTGGATGCTGCTCCGCTAGCAGACCACAAAATGTCCAATACGCAGGTTTTGAGACTACCAGTAACGGCTGCTGAAGTTTCGGGGCTCTATGGCCGGTAATTTTGTTGTGAAAAGTGGTCGAGACATTACCTGCATGGTGTCCTTCTCGATATTTACCCAATCACGTTAGCATATGACACGATTTCACTTTCCGTCCAGAGAACACGCAAACAGATCGGACGTGTGCCTTTTACCACCACTGGACCTGACAAATCCTCAATGAGTACAGATGCTAAAAGAGAGGGCGCTACTGATCAGACACAATAATATGTGATATAAAATAATTTGCTGAGGTTGCGATTTAAAAAAATGAAAGAAAAAAAACACTCTAGTGAAGATAAACTGGTGTGAGTGTATGTACCACATAAACTGCTGTCGTTTGCCTAGCGTACAATGTCTTGAGCAAAGAAAATTGCGGTGGCTTAGCTCGGCATAGTTGAACGTGAGCGCGTTGGCTTTTTTACCACTTGGTACTAGAAAGAATAAACAAAAAGGACGGACGTCCTTTTGGCGCTATCAAGCAGCTCCGGTGCAGCGTCAGACTTGGCTACTGCGCAACGGAGGCGCACGGCTGTGCACGCGGCGGCGCCAGTGCGTCTGCCGCGGCTATGACTTCACTCCTCTTGAATGCGAAGACCGGCGAGGCGCACGCGGTGGCGGCGGGCGGCTCCGGCTGTGCGCCGTGTGACGTCACTGCTCCTCGCGCTTGCGCAGATTGGCGAGGCGCGCGCGGTGGCGGCGGGCCCGCGGCGACGGCGGCTCCGCCCCGCCAGCTGCGCGCCGTGTGACGTCACTGCTCCTCGCGCTTGCGCAGCACGAGTGCGGCTCATTATGAGAGCCACGCGAAACTACAGTGTACTAGAAGTACTTGGGTAGTGTTGGGACCGGAGGGGCTCGCCTGAAGCGCGTGGTATTGATCGCGACAGGTGTCGACACCGGCGCGTTATCCGGAAAGGTGTGCGTACGTGCGCGGCTGCACGCGCGAAAATATGAATCTTTGGTGCCGCTTTGGTGGAGTGCACCTAGGACTTCTGTACAGCTACGACCAGTGCTTAAAGTCTCCTGTAAGTTGAAAGGGGTCCCTCAAAAAAAAAAAAAGGATGGGGGGGGGGGGGGGGGGTTCTCGATGAGATGCACTAGATGCACATAAAATAAACCCCACTGCTGACTCTACCACCGCTGTGCCTGCAACCCTCAGATTGCTAATCCCCAAATGTCACATCCCTGAAAACAAGCTATTTTATTACAAGATATGATTTTGATTTCACTAATCGCTATGGCTGTGGAGGAGGGTCTCAGACCATCCTTTCGAATCAGTGGGGGGTCCGAGACCCCTGAGACCCCCAGACTTTAAAGGGTAACTGCAAAGAAAAAAAAGTGTTTTTTTAAACAGCCTAATTGGGACAAGCATGTCACAAAACAAATCTTCCGCGAAAAACAAATTTTTTCTAGCAATATTTACGCCACAGAACGTAATTTAGTCGGAGTCCCAACCTCTCCGCATTTGAAACTCCCGCTCTTTCGACGCCCGCGGAGTGGCTGGTATACGTCACTCCGTGACGTATAGCAGCGACTCTGTGACGTGTAATAGGAACTTTGTGGCGCGCGATTCAAAACGGGTGAAATAGCCGCAAACTAAAATCAGTCCTGCGCAATAAATATTGCTGTAAAAAATTTTGTTTTTGGCGGAAAAATTGTTTTGTGACATGCTTGTCCTAATTAGGCTGTTTAAAAATACACTTTTTTTTTCTTTGCAGTTACCCTTTAAGCCCTGGCTACGACCTTGCCAGCGGTCGTTCCGCGGCACGATCGTTAGCAACATGATGCTTCAATGTATTGGACCCATGGACGGTACAAGCTACATTACCCTTCCTTTACATAAAAACAATTGCGACTTTAAAGAAGGCGGATTGCAAGTTGTTTCAGCGTAGAATTAACTGCGACTTTCGGTTTGTCGGATGGTGACCATTTTAAAGGAAATGCCCATCTCCTTGGTCACAAAGGCCGAACATTAGATATTTGAAAGGGATATCTAAAACTCGGAAGCAGTTTTTTTTTTTTTTCCTATCTTATTTTATAATGGAACGAAACGGCACATACTAAAGTCCGAGATTGTTTTAGTATGTTTTTAATACCCCAGGTTAACTTCTTTGTCTTCTTTTCTGCCCGTCTTCTTTTTCTTGACATTAATCAGCTCGCTTCACTTGTCACTCATTCTTGTGTTCATTTATGCGACGAACCACCCAAGCGACTGTCGCAAAGGGGTGAGAATCTTTTATTTCTTCACGGCTACCACGATCATCCGAGGACCACCCGACGTTCACTTCTAAGAAATGGCTTATAAGACGCGACAATTTTTATCACGCGTCTTAACATTGAACTTAAGTAAAAAAAAAAAAAAAAACTGAGACAACGTGGGCTGAACAAGTAATGCTTTATAAGATTCAAAAAAGAAAACAAGCAACTATTTCACATCATTTAGACCAGGAAACAACAGCACACGTAATTAAGGCAAGGTAAAAGTTGCAGTTTACAGCACGGCATTGAAATACATGGTTATATTGTGCGGCGCATACATGGTTACATTGTGCGGCGCATACATGGCCCTGAAGGTGTACTTGGCATGCCAGATCAGGTAAGTTGTGGAAACAAATGAACACCCGCCCTCTCGATGCTGATCTTGTTAGACTTCGGCTCAAGGGCAGTCTCCAAACAAGCAACACCGTCGAAGTTGCTGAACTTGTGAACAGCCCAGTAGAGAGTTGGCATAGTCCAGGAGCCTAGTGCGTCGCGATCGATGCCTGTGGGATCACGGCAGGAGCTTCGCTGTTCACCACTGGTGACAACGGGTCAGTTTCCCGAGCGAGCCCCGAACGCTTTGCAGCGATGGGCTCTGTGAACTTGCCTTCCGCTTCCTTCCTCTCGTCCTGCAGGAAGGTCATCACTCAGGTCCTGGGGTACACTTGGCAGCAGAGTCGGTACCGCGTCTGGCGTAAGCTCTGGGTGTCCACGAGGGATCCTCACTTCCTTTCCGCAGATGATGAGGACGTAGTCTCGAAGGATGAAGCGGGGCTGGAAGTGCAGCTCGCAGACAGCGCTTGTTTCTTCAAGACGCTTGTCCGATCGCTGCAGATTCTTCTCCCAAAGATCTCTTTTGGCTCTGTCCTTTGGAACGCCGAAAGGGACGCCGTTTTCACTCCTTTCACTCAGATGAGGCCCGTTTTGCAACCAGGTGCAGAGCAAGAGTTCTGTCGCTGTTTCGCCGGCGGCATTTCGGCACTACCCTTACGCGTTCACCATCCGCAAAATCAGAACACAAGATTCAAAGCATATTACGATCGAACACACGGAACTATAAAGTCGTGGTCCCGACACGCGCACCGCTCGAAGTGAAAAACACACGGAACTATACTCTGTTTCACCCTGTGTCGAACCACGCAGGAAAGGCTACAAGCGCGAGCTCCTTGCTCTAGGGCACATCTCGACGGCCACAAGCTCTCGTGCACCAAGGGCAGCTGCCAACGCTATGAGCTCGAGCTTCTAGCCTTCGCTGCGGTACAACATAAGCTGAAACGGAGTGCATAAAATCGTGGTACCGACACGTGCACCGCTAAAGTAAAAAGAAACAAAAAGGCAGGCTGCGCTATTTTTTCCGGATAACTCGACCACAGCGCCGAGCCGCTCCGGTCCCAGCACTACCCAAGTATTCTGGCTACCACAGTAGCGAAACTGCTGAACCTCGGCCAGTGTAGCTAATGCCACAAAAGGCTCGACTCAGCTGGCTGAGAGCAGCTGGAGCTGTTTGTCGGATGATGGGGCAAATGGGACCAGAGAGCGAGATTGATAGAGTAGTTACCGTCAGTGGCGTCACGACTCACAAGAGGGGGGGGGGGCGGACCTCCCCGGGTGCAGCGCTCAGGGGGTGTCACGGCGGGCCACGAGGGGGGAGGGGTCGCGGCGGGCCGCGCGGGCAGAGGGAGGGGGGGGGGGCAGTCGCGGCGGGCCACGCGAGAGCGGGGAGGGGGGCAGTCGCGGCGGCCCAAGCGAGAACGGGGGGGGGGGGGGGGGGGGAGGGGGGTGTCGCGGCGGGCTACCGCCCCGGGTGCCGCTGACCCTCGTGACGCCACTGGTTACCGTATCGCCACATCATGATATTAGACCAGCACCCTGTCCCATGCCCATTCGTTGTAGGAAAAGAATTTTATAAGCACTAAAAAATGAGACATTCACATTTCTGTAATGCCGAATTAGAGCCATTATTTTCTTGAGGGGAGGTATGCCTCTCCTCCCCCTCCATACCCTTCCCTCCTCCAACTGCTCCTTTCCATTTAGCAAGAAAATTTCCCCGCCAATTTAGCGGAGAAACGCCCCATAATGCAACTCGCAGTTACGCCGCTCAACTCGGAAACAGGAACCCAAGAGCTGCACTCTAAAAGAATCTTAATGTGTGGACAATCAGCAAGGACATTTTAAATAGACCAATCATAGCTCAGCTTGTCATAAAGGCTACAATACTACCCCAAGGCACTCTTACCTATGCTAGCACAATAGCCATACTTCAAAATTGATGCCAATGTTTGTCACCAACAAAGAAAGGTGCACAATATCTAGCCAGGAAAGCCATTTTAGTGCTACTCCATCGTTAACCTACAGAAAACCTCAATTGCAGCTCCTAAAAATTCAGATTTATGAGCCACCGCATTGGAGTCGAAATGACGACCTTGAAACAGTTTATTTCTCTTCCACTTTATTCTGTGATCGGGGCATGTACAGATGACCTCTCCTACAAGCAACCCACCAGAGGCAGGTGCCAGCCAACAGCAGTAGCTAGGTGCACAATAGAAAAAAAAAAAAAAATTGAGAGGGCTTTCAGGATGGTGGCGTGCTCAGAAGGCAAAGAGCAGCAGGAAGGCCATCATGAGACAGAACAGGCCCATGGCCTCGGACAGGGCAAATCCCAGGATGGCATAGGAGAAAAGCTGTTGCTTCAGCGATAGAGTTGCGGGCGCAGCCAATGTCAAACTGCCAAACACGCTTCCAATACCAGCTCCTGTAATGAAAAGAGAAAATGGGGAAAAAGGTCACTGCACAATGGACCACTCTCCAAGGCAGACCATTGAAAACCTTAGATGTACCAAATTTTGTTGTGCACAAGTTTGCCACCATGATATCTAGCAAGAAAATGCTATGCTCACTTTCAGCTCGAAGAGAGCAAGTACTACAAGCCAGCAGGTGCAGTTTGCGAGTCTTGTTGCTCTACAAGATCCCCACAGCTATAGCCAACAATAGTAAAATGTAGAAAACATTTTAAAACAATAAAAAATCTGGCACCTACAAAGATCTAGGAAAAAACAAATTGAACACTATTCGTTGTGCGAAACAAAAATGGCCAAATCCAGCCAGCCCATAAGAAAGTGTACGAGCGTAACAGTGAAAATGGATGATCAGCTTTCTCCCCCAGCTTGTTTCTCAGAACTGAAATGCGTTCATCGAAGCTGAAAAGTACAGCATTACAGTGCATTCATCAGGGGACTTAACTTGGGCAGTAAAATTGTTTAGTTAACCACACGTTTTCTGGTGCAGCATTAACAGTGGTTATAATGTACCACCTGATAGAAAAAAAGATATGAATTGTGATGAAAACTTGTCTAGTAAGTAAACAGTGATATGAACCAAGTGCCCCACAATCTTGCAGATGGTGTTCCAGCCAAATCTTTAGAAGACTGCAAAACCGAAATTAAGCCCTAGGCAAAGGGAGTTGCTAATTGTCCTCTCACGAGGCCTTACTGTGAGGTAGAAATTGACTCTGCCACTCCACTGCCCAAGCATCAGGCTGTCAAGTCCTCACGGATAGCAAACTCACCCAGACCAGCCACCCCAGCGGTAGCAGCACCAGCACCGATGAACTTGGCTGCAGAGTCAATGTCCCGCTGCACAGCACTGGTCTGGAAGCTTCAGCACAGCCTGGAAACAGACAAGAATAAACCTATTTCACCTTTGGTCCATGAATACTCCCATGGATCCAATCCCCCAACTCCCGAATTCCCCGTTTAAAAGATTTTCGGTGCAAAGCTGCATGAACATGGCACGAGCGAGCGTGAACATTCATGCGAGCAAAAAAAGCTGGAGATCCACGTTGGACTAAGCACCCAAAGGTTGCTTATGTGCCCATTGTGGGCAACATTTTGCCCCCAGCTTCATAGAGAGCTTCTCTCCTATGCTTCCTAATGGCACCTTCTGTTCCTCTAGTTTCCTACCAACAACTAAGTCTCCGACAGGGGTTGCCAGTTCTTCGGAAGGTGACTAAATTCCTCGGTCATTCAGTTAAAAAAAATCAGTCGTATCTGAAGCTTAGTATTATGGGGAAGGAAGAAAATTCCCCCCAGGCATTCTAACAAACTTATAATGTAACACCATCCATGGGCATGCATTCTTTGTGGATGCCAAAAGATTATCAGCATGCAACCCCATTATCTGCTCGTTAAAAATAAAACCACAGGAAACCTGATTAAAATTTTTTTCCCCTGGCAGGTCTTCTCTAGCCACCAAGTATTTCCAGGGCACAGTACTGTCTGCTCAGGATAAAATAAGGCCTGACAAAAGATTGCTTAATATGCAATAGAGACCAGATGAGCTAATCAAGCTAAATCAGCAAATACTGAGATCAGTTCAGCACCATGCCCCAGCCAAGAAGGCCTTCCCGAAAATACCTCTAGGCGATCCCACATTCGTAACACTCCAAGCATTTGTGGGGCCATTGTGATGCATACTATCATTAACTTGCAAGCTTTATACATCTTGGAGGTAACATGATCATCCTCTCTTACCATCGAGTTTAGAACACAAAGAGCAGAACAAATACACAAGGCTGAAATGTCTCCCATTTTGTTATGTGTCGTGCCATTCTTATGATTGTAACCTGCAAAATGCTAATCCAACGTGCTCCTATTCAGTAACACCCTCTCCGCATGGAGGGCGTGCTGCATATTTCCAGAATGGACTATATTAGACCACTGAAGCAAATGTTCTCTGAGTGTGGAGCAAGTTTTACAGTCGGTTTACTAAGTTAATAAACCATTTTATAAAAATGACAGTACCACCCCTCTTGATGCAACATGGCAATCCAATGTACAGTGCATAAAGGAGTAGTTCCAATGAATAGAGGCTGTCGACATTGGTCTAGCATTTTGTAATTTGAAAGTGCACAAAGGCGCAAGACAGTACTGTCTGCTTTGTGCCGTGGTCATTGTTTTCTGTATTCGACCTCAGTGATAAAGAAGAAGGATCACGCAAGATGCACGGGCACGAGTCTGCCCAAGCGTACCGTCGGCACAGCGCCATAATTCTTGTGCAGCGTGGTGCAATGCGGGTCATCGAGAAGCTGTGTGGGATTGTCTGAAGAAGTCTGCCTTGTGCGAGTTGAACCTGCCAGTATCAGTTTGTGCTGTCTGTTCCCTCTTCAGCCAATCTTTAGAGGTATCCTGCGGCTTACCCAATCAATGTCTCAAGCACCAGGTATCACCAAGGAATCTGAGGTTTTGATACTAGTATGAATTCATATGCAACGTTTAAAAGATGGTGGCCAAAATTTGAAATTAAAAAAAAAAAAAAAAAAATACAGGACATGGTGGCGGGACGCTACAATCCCTACAACACTATAGTAAGGTGATCTCGAGATGGGCGACACGTGTTTTCTGGAAAAGAGGTCGAGATCGAGCGAGGACCGACGCTGGTGGCGTGATGCCATGATATCTCGTTTCCTCCTCTCTTCGCTTCGCACCCTTAAGGCGGCGAGGCGGAGAGGGCACGGCTGTATTCCTCTCCTTCTGGAAAACAAGACGTAAACAAATCTGTCAAATGTGCCTCTTTTTTTGAAAAATATGGCCCATCCATTTGAGATGCCGTATTTTCGTCATGATTACCCAGCATCCACTCCGGCAAATCCAAGGCAGCGTAGGGGTGCGGGTAATGCGCACGCGAGCTCAGACGCGTGTGGCTTCACGCGCAGTGCGCGCCGAGCCGTGTGTTGGCAGGAACGTATATTCCCAGAATTCCTCCTAGCTGTTGCTTCCTAGGTACTTTTCTCCCGTCTCTCCAGTTGCCATCTTTGCATTGTCTGCGCGCCAAAATTCGCTGGACTGGCCGCGCACCCAAGGGACGCAGCGAGGAACGTCAGATTTGCCATCTTGGTCGTCCCGTTCCATTCGACATCAGCTGTGCTCGGCGGCTCTTTCACGGCGGAGCAGCCTCAAAATAATCAGCGTTGCCAAAGAGATCGGGAACCGTGCGTAAGCCGAGAATATATGTAGATGAATCCTGTATTGCGCAGTGGAGAGCAAAGAGCAGGATCTTCAAAGTGCATGCTTCTGTGACCGACAGGTCCTTTTAGCGGTCCCAAGACTGGAGTTTACCGCCAGATTGAAGCCAAGCTGGCGGAGTTCATTGAGGAGAAGAGAGGGCGTGGCCACCGCCATATCAACAGAGATGGCCGACATCGAAGCCCTGAGGCTGGCAAAAGATGGCATACCGCGCGACCAGTTTCGTGCCAGCCTTGGGTGGTTTCGCGATTCATGAAACGCGAAGGATTTTCCATCCGGAGGCGGACGACCTTATGCCAATCACTTCCGACGCCTACGAGGAAAAGTTACTGAACTTCCAGCGCCAGTGATTGGGCTCCGAAAGCGACGCAGATACCTGTCGCAGACTGAATGCAATGCGGACCAAACTCGAAAAGGGCTCCGAGTCGCTGAGCATTTTGACGGAGACGGCAGCTCTGAAACTCCGCTGCACAGTGATTTTCAGCGATGCTTCAACTGAAAGCTGCAGTGACTGCAACGATGAGTAATGTTCCAATAAAGGTACTGTTTTTGGTGACTGACATTGCTCGTGGGTAATTATGTGGGTAATAAGCAGGTCTTTTCTTTTTTTAACAGTCCCTAAGTTGGAGGTTCCAGTTATATGCAGGGGCGATGTCATGCACGCAAACGTGCGGTGTTGCTGTACGAGTGATGTTTTGGTGTTTGTAGCATCCGCTGCATGCTTTTACTGCCGTAGACTGTGGAATTCAGATTTCGATTCAGCATCCCTGAAGCCCCCCCCCCCCCCTCAACCCCTTCCCCCTCCCCTTGGCTAGTTGAATGAAATCAGACCAAAGATAACTTGCTCTCTATGGCCCTCAACATCTTTTCCCTGGTGCAGTATGAAGCTATGCATTAAACAGAGCCTACAAGTGAAGTTAAACAGAAGACCCACCATAGTCCTAATGGCAAACTAACCTACACGAAGCATTAAAACAAGGCTTCCTCACCTGGCTCAGAGGGGTGGGGCTCAGACCCAGGAGGGGCAGTCCCGACACTCCGACGTGCAACCAAGGGCCTTGCCTTGCGACTGGGCAGGGGCACAAAGCAACTGGGATTAGCACAATCCAAATCACCTACACATTTCACGTTATGTGACTGGACAATACCCAAAGCCCGCTCCTAAACGCGCTGTCTACGATCACCCGTAACCATTGAGGGAGAGCACAACATCGACAGTCGAGATTGTCAACAAGGCCTTCACGAAACTTTTGCAGGTCAATTGACTGTTGAGTTCCAAATCAGATTGCACATCCATTGTTTAGTTCAAGGTATCTAGCCTATCCTGGAGTGACATGTGCTGTGGAGTTACTGGCCCTTGTAGACCATGCAGGTTGTCTACTAACCTACAGCATATGTGACATGTGAACAAGTCCGAGCTCTGCCATAATGGTCATACCTACGACGGTTCATTTTTTGGCAAAATGTCAAACTCTCGCATTAAAGGTCCCCGTGTGGTAAAGAATGATCTCTGATCTTCCAGTACAGACGCCCCAAATTATCACCGTTTTGAGTAAGGAAGCCAAACATGAAACATTTTCATGTATGACCTGCCACCCTTGCAGCTCACCATCACTTCCAAACTTAGCTTCGGCAAGTTTGATTCCAGACAACGTCCCTGCATGGTGAACATATACTCTACTTGTGTTTCGCGTTGGTCAAAATGCAAGGTGTGGGTAAAGTTAAATATATGTGTGATCACCCACATGAGACCATCAACAATACCCAATGCCCGTTATACTCTGTTGCAGGTTAAGAAGAGCAGGACAGGCACCTCTTGCAAAACCCTCCACCCTTTACACTTTTGGCAGAGCCGAACACAGAATAACTCCTCCCGCCTCTTCTCCAGTGTTCGCTCTGCTGAAGTGCAAGTGTGGACGGCTTTCTGGGAGGAGCTTGTCCTGTAACGGGGTATAGCACATTGCTGGCAAGAACAAGCCAGCAAGTACCATGCGCAACAATCCTAGTTGGGTAGCAGCCACGAGCAGGGCCTCTCTTTGGTAGACACTGATGACTGCGCACGAATCGAGAGTACTAAAAGCAACTTCAAGCAAAAGGTGCCCACCTCATCGAAGAGCCTGCTGTTGCTGACCGAAGCAGACAGTGGCCTGATGCACGACCGGGAGGTGGCAGAAGCCTGCACGAAAGAGGCGGGCTATGAAGGGTCCATCGCAGCACTTCACCCGATCCATCCGTCCTTCACGACTCAGAAGAAGGTTAGGGCAGCAACTCTCCGTTGTCGTAAAGTGGTTTCGCTGCACCTTTTATTAGGAGAATTACTAGAGTACAGAAATACAAACCACTCGCGCAATTTGGCCCAAAATTTCTGGAGGAGTCAAAACTGACCTAGAAGTGTCAGAGCACTATGCAGGCGGCGACAGAGGCATGGAAACAGTAGCTGGAACTTCCAGGAAAAATAGATGCACTAGTTACTGAACCACTTGAATCAGTTCAACTAGAGTGACAGGCACAGTCAAACACTACTTTATAATAAGTTAGTGTACAGGAAGGACTTTGTGATGCTTGCATTACACAAATGTCAGCTATGCAATTACCACCTTATAAAAATACCAGTAAGGACTTGTTCTCATGTGCTAAAATCGCAACATTCAATGGAGAGGGTCAAAAGTCAAGGGCAAAACTCCATGTGCTTTTAAGTGTTCAGCAGAAGTAACCTAACAAAGGGCAATCTCAGGGACTTGCAATAGGTTACACATGAAACAATAAAACAAGTTTTAAAAAACAAGCAAAACCAGACCAGGCACAACAGCCCTCCCAAAGCGCACTAATGACCGGTATCCATTACGCAAGCAGTATTCAATTAGGAGCCAAATGCGAGGTTGTTTACACAGGCTGTTTAGCAACTTGAACCGAAAAAGCATGCTAATTACTGTGCACCTTGGTAGACTACACCTTAGTTCACCAAGGACGCAAAATCATGCCTTTGGAAAACTTTCACAGCTGAACGTTTAGAAAAACCGACTCTAGGGGTCAGTCACGCGACGAAGTCACGAACATTGAACGATCTAACAGCGAACTAGCCCTTCGGTGAACCGCGGCAACTGCCCTGGGTAGGCCGGTGTATTCAGGATAGCGGAAACTACAAAAATGGCGACATATCGGTGAATGCCCCGAATACACCGAGCTCTCAACTGCTCCTCGCTGAAGACTACGCGTTCCGATAAAATTAGCGAAGGCCTAGGAACAAGCGAAACTCTGCGTATGCTCGATATCGTCATGCGATTCGGGAATGTTCCTTGATCGGTAAAAGGTCGGCGAAGAGGTCAACACTCACCACAGTCCTTGAGAGGGGCGGCCAGCTTGATGGCGAACATTTTTGGTCCTACGAGTGAGTTTCGAGCGTCTAAAAGAGAGGAAGTAGCACGTTAATCACGGTCCAAATCTCTTTTTCGCGCTATGCGATCGTCGGCTGCACGATTTGCAAGTTAAAGCGACAGTAAAGCGGGGTGACCTTCAGAATACCGGCTCGGATTAGAGCAGCCGCTGGTAAATCAAACGCTCTCGCGTTACATATCGATAAATACTCTTTGCAACTTGTAGGAAAGATAGTAGTTATCAAGTTTGAAGATATCAGAAAGTTTCGAGTTTGATACTGACCACTAGATTACCGCGGATACGAGAAAGCTCGGAAGAAACTCACCGAACTAATCCGGGAGGAGTGCGACCGAAGGACTGCGCCTGCGCAAGATTTTCCGGTGTGAAGCATGTAAGGAGGTATTTAAAAGGCGAAAAAACAAAGTAGAGTGGTATAATTATAAATGACTTATATTTTGATAAAATTACGCACTAATAACTAATCAAAAGTTAAACAACCAAAATAAATTTGATATTTTATTGATCATAAAACTAAGATCAACTGAAACTCTTCCACAAATTTGAGTCGCCTTTTCTGACGTCACGCGTACAATTAAAAATATGAGCCAATAGTGGGCGTGGATTCTGATGCACCGTACATCGTCTGCGGCCTCGCCGCCGGTCTCGCATCTCGTTCTCATAAAATGCAATGCACTTCGCTGCATGTGTGATGGCGGTCTTCTTGATCAACAACTGTAAATTCAACGGTTGTGGCCTAACATTCCCCACCCTGCGAGAACTCATATTACACATCGAAGACACGCACATAGGTACTGTTGAGCCCGGAACGCGCTGCCGCGAGTGCGTCTAGGGAGGGGGCCCTCCCATCCACGCCTCGGAAATGCACATCCGAGATGCGCGCAGATGCGGAGCGTACGGGACTTGACCCTGCCAGCACACGCTTGCGCCCTCGAAAGTGGCTTTGGACCGCCACGTCGGCCTCGCATAACCGGCCAAATTCCCATAAATCCCGCTTGGAAACCGTCGGACGTGAAGGTTGTCGAAACGGCGCTACCGGGCGCGCTCGCTGCAGCGGTGCCGTCTGCACGACTTCTCCGGTGGTCTCATGTGCGGTTTCCTCTTTGCAGATAGCGACCCTAGGCAGCTAGAAAAGCAAGAACTTCAACCGCCTTCGTGCCTTCCGGTCAGTTGCATACTTAGGTAGGTTGGCACTCGCTTTCCTAGCCGGAGTGCGTGGGCGCTTTCTTCCACGCACACGTGCATGGTGCCCGGGGATTTGGAGCTGCAGGTGCATGCACAACCGGTGCTGGAGCGGTGCTCCTCGTAAATTCTGTTTGAGCAGTTCCTTTAAAACGGGCGTGGGCAACGTTTTACAGCTTGTCGCACGTAAGCAAACGAATGTCGTGCGGTCCCGCCTCGCTCGTGATACGATGGCGGCTGTTAGTGGGCCCTAATGTGGCGCTTGTTTGGACCCAGGGTTTTCACAGAAGCGTCCCGGATCGAGCCTCTCGGAGCCATACGCAAGAGACAACGGACGCTCTCGCCAGCGTCGTCGATATGCAGCAACACACCAGCAGGTATAGCTCCTCTGAAGGGCCTTTCTCCTCGGGCGGGCCTTGCAACTTTTAATCCAGTTATACGCAAGGCTTCATAAGCTTGCGTTTGAGCATGAACTCGCCACATATATGCTACCTTCACGTCTGCCATGTTTTCTGTGAGGTCGGGCTGTCTGCTGTGCTTGGGCAGGGGGGGGGGGGGGGTGCTTTACAGCCTCCTACAGCAGACACCGAGCATCTGAGCATCGGTGTGTAGTGCTTCAGGAAGTCTGTGGGGCAGGGAACGTGACAGGCCCCTCTTTTGCAGGGAGCGAGATGGACGAAGAAGAAATGACCAGCGAATCCGATGACAGCAACGATTCGTGGACAACACAGAACGAACTTATCTCCGAGTTCATCATGAGGTTTGTTAAAACGTCTGGCCTGTTTGGGGAGAAATGATTGAGGAGTCTTGCCGTCAAAGCACACATTTCCAGTTTGGTTGCTCTAGAATACCTTCTGCAGGCAACTGTAGGTTGTACAAAGTTTCATGAGAACAGTGTGAGCAGAACTTCGACAAAAAAGCCACCGGAAAGATTATCAAGTACCATTCTTAGCCTTAGCCTTGTCATCTTTGAAATCTTTGATAAACCACCAGCTGGCACATGCATGATGTCTGCAGGCAATGACAGTCTAGGTAGCCATGTTGTCGGAGGCCTCGGAACTATTTGGGAGAGGGGTGCAACGGTGGTGGGGGGTGGGGGGAGGAGAGCAGGCAAGATTTTCCCTCCTCTTTCCCATGTTGTTTACTTCAAATTTTCTCATGTTTGGGGGCGGCTTTCCTGTTCCAACGCCACTGCACATGGTGACTGGTAAAACTTGTCACCGCTAGCTCTTCCGTGTGTGGGTTCCTAACGTTTGGGAAACGGAAGCTGACCAAGGCGTGGCTCTGCCGAGCCCTTCACGAAAATATTTTTCATTTATAGCACTATTCCAATTCCCCAGCATAATGCCCTACCTTGAGATGAGACATCTGCAACGTCCCCCCCTCCCAAAAATGCAACAGTGCTGGTCACATGACAATATCATAAGTAGAATACGTTTGTGGGTTGGTAAATCTCGGTGCAGTCATTTATGAACCGAAACTCGTATAGTGACTTCCGATGAGAACGCTATTGGTTGTTGCCATGGTCACATGAATGCTTATGCCAACCAGTGGGAGTGAGGCACCACGCACATGGGAGTGCCCTGCTGTGGCAATGACACAGTTGTGGTGGACACCAAAGTTAGATGTGTACATGGCGTGACACTAATGGCGCAAACAAATGATCACTCTTTTTTTTTTCCGTCTTTTTCTTAGAATGGAAAATGTTAATTTGGGGGATTAACCCACGTGGTAAAGCATGGTGCCTGCTAGTGCCCTTTTTAAGTAAAATATAAAAAGAAGTGCTGGAGTCGCGTTTGCACCAACAGTGTCGTGCGTTGCTTTCTTAAAGTAAGCACATGTTTGGCTTTGTGGCAATTCTAAACACAATGTTTTTATCTTCTATTTTTTTTCTTTTTCTTTTTTTGCACAAAGATTTGTTTTAAGTGGCAAAGTACTTCTCAGATATTCGGAGTTCTGTGTCATCATTGTGCATGACTGAAGGAAAGAGTGGAGGGGCTGCCCTGAGCAGCCAGCTCTGAATTGTCAGTCTTAGTGCAGAAAGGAAATTCGGTTTTGAGAGGAAAATATTTTCTCCACAGTTGTAAATTGCATTTCTGTAAAAAAAAAAAAAAAAAAATGCAGGCATTCATAATTGTTTTGTCAGAGGTCCTTTAATATTATGGAAGAGGTTTCTTGCCCTGGAAAATAGCTCTTCTGAGTCTATTCATGCAATACCCAAAGAGATATTGCAAGTAGCATGTATGTTTGTGGAACATACGAGAGAAACACACACAAATAAATTACCTAGCAAAAAAAAAAAAAAAAAAAGTGTGAATATTTAGAGTAGTGAACACACATTTTAAAATGTCTTGAAACATGGGGTACTATAATTAATCTTGCCTGGCTGATCCACTGTAGGATGTCAGTCGACTAGGGTTGATAATAGGCCACGTTCAAAAATCCCTCCATGCAACACTGTGCGCATTGCACTCTGGAAATTAGTTGGCCATGGAGCGGAGTGGCATTGTTTTGGGTTCGATCAGACAGCTGCTGTCTGTACTCCTGCAGCCAAGCACGTGAACTTCCAAGCCTGCATAACCTTTCTTCACGCACATGCGAACGTGCTTGCACGACAGGGACACTAGCAGGGACGTTGCAATCTGTTATGAACTTCGGGGTTGGGTTTTACCATAATATATTATTTTTAACTAATAACAAGCGGCGGGAATGACAGTAGCCTTACATCCTTGCTGTTCCAGAGTCAGCCCCCTCTGGTGAGAGTTTCTTGCCTTCCTCGGCGGTCGTTACAGAGTGGGTCGGTGGCATCATCTAGTGAGGGCGTACAAATACACAGCACCCCTTTCTTCTTATTGAAGGCTATGTGAACCTTAGGGGCTTGCGGACAGTTCGCGTGGGTCATCCCATACAGGGCGTTCCTGCAGTCTCCACTGTCTTTGGTTTGCTCGTTGCATAGCCTTGGAGTTGGTCCTTGTCAGGTGCACGTAGTTGTTCCCCAGGACTTGATGCCAAAGTGGTCAAGTGTGGCTTGACTTGGTCGTTGTGGTGGCTGACTTGCCCTTCAAAGTTGATACAGTCACAATGGATGTTCCGCTGGTGTTGTCAACCTCACCCAACCCCCATCAAGGTCCCTTGCCGAAATTGCAAACTGCAACCTTGTCCCCTTATGCAACCTTGTCCCTTTTCCTTTTCTTCTTGCTCGGCCCGTTGCCTAGATTCTGTCGGCAACTGCTCCGGAATTGCCTTTTCATCCTTCCTGAATACAGAGGTCCAGTCTTGCTTTCATTGGATAAGCCAGCATCTATTTTGCTGGAGACGTTCTGCTCGGACGGGGTGCTCGGCAATACATGAGCAACCATTGAGCAAGTCGGAGCTTAAGGTCTCTTCCCTCTGTTTCTTGAGGCCACCCCTAACCGTGCGAACAGCTTGTTCTGCCAAGCCATTAGGTGCTGGCTAAAAAGGGGCAGTTTGGAGATGCTTGATCCCTTTTTCCTGAACAGTCTTGAAAGGGCTGACCAGAGAATGGAGTTCCATTGTCTGTTACAATGCACTTTGGTAGTCCGAACCTTGCAAAAATGTCGCATAGGTGTTCTACGGTTTGCTCGGATGTGGCCCTTGCCACAATGACGACTTTAAACCATTTTGACTTTGCATCTACTAACACCTGTAGCATCTTTCCCTTGAAAGGTCCTGTGTGGTCGAGATGCAAACGATCCCAGCATCCCTTTGGCTTGGGCTAGGGTACCGGTTCTGCTTTTGGTGGTATTGGGGAGTTCTGGAGGCACTGTAAACATTGTTGTGAACAGCGCTCTACTTTTGCGTCCATGTTTGACCACCACATGAGATCTCGCCATACCTTTCATGACCACCATTCCCTGGTGATTTTCATGGTGCAGATCTAATATGTATTGGCGAGCAGGGGTTGGCACAACCACTCGGTTTCCTCAGTACAGGAGATTCCGATGCACGCTTAACTCATCACGTCTGTTCCAAAATGATTGTAGTGACTTGTCCGAGAGGCTTTGTGGCCATCCTTCCTCTACCCACTGTATCACATGGCCTAAGTCGTTTTCACTGCTTGTGAGTTGTAGTTGCTTGACTGAAACCGCCAGCTTTTTCAAGCTCGAGATTGAGTTGACCAATTCCAGAGGTTCTGGAGGATCTGTATGTGCCGTCTTCAAGGGCAGCCTACTCATGGCATTGGCGTTTCCGTTGAGATGTCCTGGTCGGTGTTTGATGCTGTGCCTGTATGCTCCAAGCGTAAGAGCTCAGTGTTGGATGGTGAAGCTGTCATGGCTGGAATTGCCTTGTCTTCCTGAAAAATCCCCACAAGTGGCTTGTGGTAAGTGATGAGCACAAAACTTCAACAAAGCAGGCAGTCTCTGAACCGTGTGGCACCAAAAATGACGGCCAGTGCTTCCTTTTCCGACTGAGTAATTTTGCTCGGCTGATGTCAGAGTTCAGGATGCGAACACGAATGGCGACTCCACGCCATCCTTTCGATGCAAGAGCACAGCACCCCCACCATACGATAAGGTATCACATGCCAGAACAAGCTCCTTCGATGGGTCGTCGTGGGTCAGGACCCTTACCTCCATGATGGCATTCTTGCTTTCGACGAAAGCTTTTCGTTCATTGTCTGTCCATTGCCAGCAGGTATTCTTGTGCAGCAGGACATACAAGGGTGCAAGCACCATGGACAGATTCGGAAAGAGCTTGCCGTAGTATGAAAGAAGCCCAATAAAGGATCTCAGTTCACTGACATCCCTGGGTTCAGGTGCTTCAGTGATGGCTTCTCCATTTTTTTTTACAGCAGAGCTGTTAAGGGCTAGTTTCCCCAGGATTGTGTACCCCGCAGAGAAATGTCGACACAAAACTCTGGACAGCTACCGCCGTTTATGAGAGACGGCGGCAAGCTTGCCGGTTGTCTGGCTGCCGCCGTCGCTTATAGATGGCGGCAACCTTTCCAGCCTTTCCACTCTGGTTTTCACCAGAGTGGTGGGAAAACTGTGAGGGAGCTTATGCATAGCACTGCCTACGGACATCTGGTTTCCAGACCTCGGTCCACTCTGGTTTTCACCAGAGTGGAAAGGCTGAATTTCACTAGGCGTCGTCCTAGAAGTCGTCCTAGAAGTCCTCCTTGAGGTCGTCCTCGAGGTCGTCCTAGAAGTCGTCCTTGAGGTCATCCTAGATGTCGGTCCTAAGGTCGTCCTAGACGGCATTCTTGAGGTCGTGCTTGGCGTCGTCCTCTTGGCGTCGTCCACCAGGTCCTAGACATCGTCTCTGAAGTCGTCTTGGGCGTCGTCCTTGAGGTCGTCCTAGAAATCGTCCTTGAGATCGTCCTAGACGTTGTCCTTGAGATCGTTTTCTAAGCGTCGTCCTTGAGGTCGTCCAAGAAGTCGTCCTTGAGGTTGTCCCACCATAGTACAGCTTCGCTGGTCTTCCTTCTTCACCAGAGTGGAAAGGCTGAAAGTTTTTTGAAGGCTTCAGCCCCTCTGCGTTCATCTCATGGCCCAGATAGCAGAGTGATTCTTTGAAGAACTTACATTTCTCTTGCTGGAGTTTCAGTCCAGAGTCTTTTACTTTTTGGAGAACTTTCCTTGGGTTCTCTAGGTGTTCTGTGTCAATCTTTCCAGTCACCAGAACATCATTCAGGTAGACAGACGTTCCTTGAATTTCCTGCACAGTCTCTTCCATTCTTCTTTGGAACAGTGCCGGAGCCAAGGACATGCCGAATGCTAAATGGTTGTAAGCAGAGAGTCCTAGGTGTATGTTGATGACCAGGAGCTTGCTGGTTTCTTTTTTACCAATGAGTATTTGGTTGTATGCTTCACGGAAATCTAGTTTGGAGAACTTGACTCCTGCTTGCAGAGAAGCAAAGATGTCTTCCACTTTGGGCAGTAATTACTGGGTTGTCATCACTGCATGATTCACACCTAACTTGTAGTCCCCGCAAATCCTGACACTCTTGCCATCGGCTTTCAGCACTGGTACGATGGGGATGCCCAGTCAGGGCGGTCTATGGCCGTGATGATGCCTTCAACTCGTTGGAGCTCCAGTTCCACCTTGTCTCTCAGTGCATATGGTACTGAGCAAGCTCTGCAGTACCGTGGTTGGGCGTTGGATCGAACGTCCACATGCACCAGTGGTCTTTTGAATGCACCGCAATCTGGTATGAAGACCTCTTCAACTTCCTGGAGTATTTCCAGTACCCTTCGTTCGGTTGCAGTTTCTCCCAGTTGAGTGGAATTTACTTGCCGTGGAAGCAGGTCAAATGCTGCTATCCAGTCCCTGCCGCAAAAATTAGGGCTCTTGCAAGCAACAACCAAAAGTGTCTGTTGACTTTTGGTCTCACCGAGACTTGCTTCCACTGTCAAAGTTCCTTGCACAGGAATGGGTTCACGGATGCATTTGAGCTTGATGTCTGTTTTAGCTGGTCTAGGCAGACTTCTTTGATGGCTCAGGTACGCATCTCCAGAGATCAGCGAAACAGGGGATCCTGAATCTAGCTCCACCTCAAGTAGGAGTCCATTGACCATGAATGTTACCGTGATTGGCTTTAAAGTTGACTTTGCTTGCAATGCATGCAAGTAGCACTCGGATGGTCCACCAACTGGTTCCAGCACGTTCACTTGTTTCGTGGACTGTTTCTTTGGCTTATCAGTCTTTGGCAAACAGCAACTTGCCAGGTGCCCAACTTTTTCGCACTTGTCGCACTTTGTGTTGATGTGTGGGCAGTCCAGGTGCTTATGATCCCAGGAACCACAATGAATGCAGGCACTTGCTTTGTCTTGTGGTCGTGGCTCCTTTTAGCTGTGGCCTTTGGATCCTTCCATTTTTGGCCTTTAGGTCCCTGTTGACCATTTTTCTTCCTGTGGAACTTGAGATGATTGGTGCAGGGGTGGAACGGCTGTGCCATTTGCGCCATGTTGCGCCAGACGTATTTGTCTGCGCCATCCTGCGCCATGTTGCGTCTGTGCCGCAGCCAATACCTCGCGCCATTATGCGCCTAATCGCAGAACGTGCGCCAAAGAAATTGTATTTTGTCTTGGTTTCGGTTTCTACCGACTCGATTGGCAACAATGAGCGCGTTTAGCTTGATCGGCCTTGCTATCCTTTGTTCTGTTTGTTCTCCCTCTGTATCCCGAGTTGGAAGCGCGCAAAAATCTCTGAGGTCGTATTCCAAGCGCTACACCACCTTCGACTGGATAGGTATTCTTCAACCATAGGTGGTTAAGCAAGTCGGCCGAAGTTGCCAGAGGCTCTGCGGCCCGGGATCCGGACGTCAGCCAGTTGAAAACAAATGAGCAAAATATTCCTTTTAGTACATCATCGTTAGAAGTTGGAACCGGATTCCCGCAAGATAAATCGTGATTTGATAGAACTGAAACGCTGTCCGATCCGAAACCTTGTCGGCCAGCAGCTCTGACGCGAGCGATAGATCTGCTCAGCGTACTTTAACCTTGCTCCTGCTTATCGCTTCGAATACGATAACTCCGTTAATAGTAGTCTGCTGCTTCGATATTGAGGTGCACAATAGGATAAACTCAAAATGTGTTGCCCTGTTCCTCTGCGCAACTGCACGTCCGTTGCTTACGCACGTCACGTGGTTCGCACATATAATTTTTATGTAGAGCACGCGTGGGTTGTGCAATAAGCAGTGCTGGTTTGCATTTTGAGCAGCGGAAAGCCACTCAAAAACTATCAAGGACACTATCTTCCGAAACAGAGGGTACTTGCTTTTTGATTCTCATTAAGGCTTTCAAAGTTTTAAGTTTTTGCATCTGTTACACTGTTATCCCATCTACCTAGGTCCATGACCACTCATGTTCATCTGTGCTGCTAAGCACAATTGAAATCGCTTCCCGTGCTTGTCTAAGACACAAGCTGATGTGCAATGAAAACTGATCTGAGCTGCTCCTAGCCTGCTCCAGAACGTAGTTTTAGCTGCTCCCAACCTGCTCCAAAACAGCTGTTTCAACTGCTCCCGTGGCTGCTCCCAAGTACATTTCATGAGTTCCACCCCTGTTGGTGATACCTTCTTGGTTTCCCAAAGTGGGTGCGCCCACATGGCCTCTTTGTATCTCGGTTGCATTGCGTTCCGCTGCTTCCATTGACCTCGAGATTTCGACAGCCTTCTCCAGGGTTAGGATTTTCTCCACAAACAGTCTTTGCTGCACAGTCTTGTCCCGTATACCACACACAAGGTGGTCCCTCAGCATGCGGTTGAGAGCTGCTTCGAAGTTGCAGTGTTCTGCCATCTGCCGAAGTTCGGCAACGAACATAGCAACGCTCTCGTTTTCGAGCTGTACTTGTGTGTTGAAGCGAAAACTCTCGGCGATTTCGGACGGTGGAAGGCTGAAGTCACTGTTCCAGGTAGCCATGAGATTCTTGTACTCCTCTTTGGCTTTGCAGGTGCTAGCAGGCTCCAGAGTGTCGCGTAGGTGCTGGTCCCGATGGTTGATAGGAAGATAATTTTTTCTCGTCGTCTTCGATGCCATTTGCATTGAAGAATGCATCAACTCTTTTCGTGTAGGATAACCAGGGCTCCTTGTTTCGTATTCGTCTAGCTTGCCAAAAGTCGCCATGTTTAGAGTTTCGGAATTCACGCGCGGGAAGTTTGCGCACAGCGTAGATCCGTAGAATTCCTACCGGGTCATCCCGTGGTGCTGCTGCTTGGCGGCTTCTCCGGCTTGTCGTCGATCTGTTTCTCGTCGCCAGTTGTTGTGTATACTTCGGGTTCGGGTAGAACATAATACTTTATTAATAACAAGCGGCCGGAATGGCAGAAACCTTCCATCCTCACAGTTCCAGAGTCAGCCCCTCTGATAAGAGTTTCTTAGCGTTCCTCGGCACAGTCGTTACAGAGTGGATCGGTGGCGCCGTCTAGTGAGGGCGCACAAATACACAGCACAATTTATCGTTCTACATTTGCCTACCTTGAGATACCGAAAAAAAACAGTGCCAACTGTTTTTTCGGTATCTCTCGACAACACCTACAGTATTGTACAGTTGTAGGAAGTCACACCAATGAAAATGCAAGCAGCTTGTTCCGTTCCGACACGATGATCATGACAAAATCTGAAACTGAAACCAAAATTAAGCGGCCAACTGGTACCCAAAATTCATTTGTGCCGCCAGGGGCGCTTCGATTCGGGAAAAGATCTTTTGGGCTAGTTGGTAATCCACGACAGCAAATTCAGCGCAAAGGACGAGGACAAGAAAGGAACACAGCAGGGTGCTACTTACAACTGAAGCTTTACTCGTGTTGGCATTCAGTAGGAATACTACTGAGGCCAACAAAACAAGCCAGGGAACAAAACGCAAAAACTAAAAGGCTAAAATCTGTGTACATGTTACATGTCACCTACAGTTCTGTCACTAGCTCCTCCCATTCGTCCAAGAAAATGCAGTTTCTTATACAACAACGAGGGTGCGCTAACACACTGCGGCTCTAATCTTCCAATTTCACGAGCCTCCAAGATCTCTCGAGTGATTCTTTTATTATTGTTACGCACTGCACAATACTTGATTCTAGGTTTGCATCCATAGTCACGACAATGTATGCCAAGATGCCCCGTCACCACTGTATCTACATTGTATCGGTGCTCCCGTAATCAATCATTTGGACAATGTCCTGTCTTCCCGGCATATTGTTGTCCACACTATAAAGGAATAGAATACACAACCCATTCTACGCATTCTGACAAAGTGGTTTCAGTGCATTTTGATACATTTTTGTTTCCCTCTAGAATCTTAATTTACTCTTTTACGCATGCCAGCCAACCTTTCCGGTGCTAAAAACACCGCATCAACACCGTGGCCCGCTCTCTTTAGAGTACGGGAAATCTTGTGAGGAGAGGGTATTACAACTTCCTCTGCCCCTCTGTTCCCTCACTACTTTTTTTTTTCTTAAGGTTTGAGCCACCACTGATAAAAGGCTGACCGGATAACCTGCTGTCCCGAGTCTTGAAGCCCGATTGCTAAATCTTGCCTTAATCCCATGGGCGTACGATTCTTCCAGTGGGCTTTTGAAGCAAAGGTTTATAATACCTCTCTTCACAAGCTTAGAATGAGCTAAGGAAAACGGCAATAGTAGTTTGTTACTTATAGTTTCTTAACCCATCAAGCATGCTCGTGTTGAGAACTGAGTCTAAGATCTAAAAACCTGATGGTACCTTGAACTGGTACTTTGGTTGTTAGAACGAGGGGTTTTTGGGCACTCACTAAAACTAGACAGGATCTTGAACACATCGCCTTCAAGATTGTCTGATCTGCAGTTCGAAAGGAGTAAATAATCATCTACGGTATGTACGAGCCCAAAAATCTGGACAACTTTCGAACTGTCTGCTAACCAGAGCTCTATCGTACACTGCTAGAAAAGTGTCGCTCAGTACGAGTGCTCTACAGGACCCTATACAAACCCCCATCTTCTGAAATAAAGTGCCTTCCTCCCCAGTAGCAAATGTTGATTTTAAATAAAAGGAAAGAACTTCCAGAAAGCCATTTGCACCAGGTCCTGCCTTATTTTGGAACTCAGCAATGCCATGCTTGTCAGTAGTGTCATAGACACAGGATAACAACTCGTCATGAGGAATCACAGTTCAAAGCCTATATGTTAAACAAACAGCTTGTCTTCTGCGCTGATTTTGCCGTCATGTCATAGTTCTTTTAATGATGAATCTGAGTCCCTCTATATAACACCTGGTACATCACTGTGTTCAAGTTGTTTAAATAAATAAACATGTCATCATCGGTGCTAAATCTTCCCCAAACGAGGTGGCCTCTTTTAAATGGGGCTGTTGTCAAGAACACAAAGAATGCCTGTTGATGTAGTTTGGATCGAGACCACTTTTGAAATATCTTCAGCTGCTGTAGTGTGACTACAGCTGCTTAGTGTGACTGACGAGGACGAACAAGATACTGAGGCCTTTCTGGCTCTGCACTTTCTCCAGGATGATGAGCAGTGCTGGCTCAACAGAAGACAAGCCCTTCGCATGTCCAGTGCCAGGCTGCAAGAAGCGTTACAAAAACGTCAACGGCATTAAGTACCATGCCAAAAACGGGCACAAGAAAGAAGCCAAGTGAGTGCACATTTTTCTGGGCACAAGATAGACAATATATGATTGTTCCTTTGACCATTTACCTAATGCATTCTTTTAGAAACAATTCTTGTGCTAATGAACTTGTGTGTTTCTTAAACATTGCTGTTAGTAAACATTCAGATCATTATACTATCCTTAAAAAGGCTTGAGGTACACCTAAGCACATCTTATGAGTTGTGAATGCGAAACGCTCTTCGCTCCCTTCTTTAATCTGCGGCGTACAACGCGCTAACCTTGGGCGTGGGGCAATAGAGCCGCTGCCTCGCAGACATGCAGCGCCATCGGGTGAGCGATTGTTCAAACTGTCGTGTGCCTTGCCGTGCGAGGAAGGAACAGACAGCAACATCAGAACGAACCCCTTGGTTTATTCCATGCGCAGCATACAACCGATAAGAGGCAAGCGAACGCGGTGATCAGTGATAACACAACAGTGTTAACGCAGTCAGGATGACACCACACAAACTGACGCGCAGCAGCCAATGGGAGCCTCGTCGACGCGCGCGAGCCAATGGGATTGAAGTGTAAAAGGTGCTGCTGGCTAGCTTTGCGCGTGGTTTCATCAAAGTGCCGTTTTGCATGGTTTTGAAGCTGATGACGTCGGCTCGCTCCATGAGACAGTTAATGCTTTCGCATTAAAAACACCAACACCCCCCAAAATTTGTATATTATTATTTTTGGTTGGAGGATTTATTATTGTGCCAGAAGACTACCCATTCAATATTTTGCTACGGCATCACATACATTTTTAATAAAGTAAAAAAACGCAACTGCTCGAAACCGACACCGAAACTGGGCTGGGGAAAAAGATGAAATACAGAGAAGAGCGTTGCCAGAAATCGCGTAATTGTGCAATTCTTTTTTTTTTCTTTCAATCTACGTATTTGCAGTGTTTAGAAGCCACAAAAAATGGGTATCATATTTGTTTCCTATTTTTAATATTGAGTGTGTGCCTTCGATCACCCAAAACTCTGATTATCTTTGGTGATTGTGTTTAAACCATAGAAAACGGCATGTAACCCCGTAGAAGAGAGGGAGTGCGACTCAAACCGGCCAGTTCTTGATCAATGGTTTTTGGGAGGAAAGAAAACAATTTTTGAGCTGCAAATTGTGTTCTGGGTAGTTGGGCTCTCACATGTCATGTACAGTCAGCACGAAATGAAACCCGAACGCCGGAACGCGTGGCCGTTGATACAGGCTGCTCCACCTGGAGGGCCCCTGAGAAGTAATGAAAATGCTCCGGGTGCGAAGGTGCGGGTTCTACTAAGATGAGCTCAACCCTCGCGCGGCGCGTCTGGGAGTTCCGCGTTTCGCCGGTGGCGCGCTGTAACCGCACTCACATCCGATACAAAAAGCACTGTCACTCGCTTTGTGTATCGGATTCCCAGCGATATCTATTCAGCGCTGTCATTCATTATAGCGTTGTGTATCGCAAGGACGAAATGAAAGTTGAAACATTTCGTGCACGAAGGACCCGTTGTGCTTGATGCCGTGTCACCGGAACCACGCTGCGGTGAACTACGTGCCACGCGCGGTTTCTGAGAAATAGTGAAATGTCATAAACGCGAAATAAAATTTGTTTGCTCGCACGACCATACTCTTTATGAAAAAAAAATGCTGCAACAGACTGACGCGGATGCCTCGGTTTTTATGAGCAATGCGCATGTGTTCGTGCGAGGCTATCAGTCGATTCTTAAAAGCGAGGAATTGCTTGCTCACGCTCTTTTGGTGACCACCGATATGCCGGGCGTATCAATTCCTGAGCGGAATAAATTCATCACCCTGTCTGAGCAGGGCCTATCGCAAAGAGCCAGGTTAAAGTGGCCGCCCGATGTCGACCGGGCGACAGTGCGGCGACAGAAAAGCACCCCGAGTGACGACGCCTACAGCGCGCCACCGGCAAAACGCGGAAGTCCCAAACGCCCCACGCGAAGGTTGAGGACATCTTAGTAGAACCCGCACCCTCGCACCCAGGTGCGTTTTCATTAGTTCTCAGGGGCCCTACAGGTGGAGCAGCCTGTATCGATGGCCACGCGTTCCGGCGTTCGGGTTTCATTCCGTGCTGACTGTACAAATAAAAACCTTGGCAAGCATAAATACCCTGTCAGTGCTCCTTTAATTTAAGGATAGTGTCATGCCTTTTGTCTGTTGCTGCTCAGCTTGTGTCCGGTATTCATGGTATAAAGGAAACAACTTGTATACCATGTGCTTGATCCCCTGACTTTATATTCTAATTCTGGATGCCATACAAACCAGCCATGACAAAGCACTGGCAAGGTCTTAGAACAATTCCAAAGGTCTTAAAATCACAGTGGCACCGACGAATTGTTCGGGAGAACACTGTGCCCAGCACATACATGGTGCAGAGGGATTCTTCTAGCGTTCGATTCAAAGCCCTCGGCTGCTGCTCACACCCGTGCTCACTCTTGGGTTGCTCGCATTTGCAAACGTGCCCTTTATTTGCTTCGCCCCAGGGTGAAGAAGGCCCACCGCTGCCACTGCGGCAAGAGCTACAAGACACCTCAGGGTCTGAGGACGCACACTCTGACGCAGCACGGCGCAGAGGCCCTGGTCAAGTGTTCGGACCTCGTGTCCGGCCTCGGCTCCGGCCAGGGCCACCACCAGGGGGTACCTCGGCTGCACCCTGCACCCCTGCCGGTCGTCTCTCCCACGCTGCAGCAGCACCTGCTCAGTCCCCTGGTGATACGCCCCAGCGTGGCGTCTTCCTTCTCTTCGGTCAGTGCTGAAGGCTGAGTTCCCATGTGGCCGTTCCGCCCCGCAACGGCTCCCCTGGCGGCTGTCGTGATTTGCTCTCGATCAAAGATGTCATATCCCATAGTCTACGGACGCTTTCCAGTTGTTTCAGCGTGGGCTCGACGTCGGCGGCTTCGAACATTGCCTAACCAGCGTCGAGCGTTGCACCTTGAAGTGAATGTGGACCGATGCATGCGGCATGGCGTGGCGGGCATTGTTATTGGCTCTGCACCCAAAGTGATTGTTGGACCGTGAGGCAGAGTGCGGTACATACATCTGTCTAGAGCGTGCATTTTGTTGCGGGAAGGTGGGGGGGAGGGAGGGGCTCATTAAGTAAGATTGGGGATTGCCTCGTATGTTGTGTGTGCCAAGTCAAAATCGGCACATGGCTCAGGAACCCTTCTGTGGCTTTCAAGCAGTTTCGCTCAAGGTACCGACGGTGAACAATATTGCTTCTCGTACGAGACTTGTCGGTTGACGATGCGGCGGCTCGGCGTCGGCATTGGCTAGTTGTGTCTTGCAGGCGGGAACTTGCGGGGTGATTGCTTCGTCACCCGGCAACAAATCCACTTAAACTTGCCAGTATCCGTACATAAGCAAGAGGCTACCTGACTAAACCATATTCTTTGACTGGGAAACGATGGAAGATCTCCAGTGTTGACCCCAAACCCTGTCCCTTATCATCCGGATGAAGCAATGCCAAAGCCGTTGTCCCCAGTCTGTTCTTTCTTTGTTGCTCTAGGCTTGGCAGTCATTACTTTACCGGTCAGATGAGTCGAGCTCCCTGAACTTTGTTGTGTCGTCCATTTGTCTCGTAATTTTCTCTAGGAGTTGTTGTTTTGACTTTTGTTTGTTTGCTTGTTGAGCAGACAAGGGGTATATAAGGATGCCGAGCACGGTTCAAGACTGAACTGTGGTGGACTATGTGGCACAGAGCCTTTCAAATGTGCTTTCACACACCTATAAAAGTTTCCCATAAAAGAGGTGTCTACAGCTTGTCAATCTGCTTTATTTTTGCCTCTTGTCTTGGCTGTCATTGCTCAATTAGTAAGTGCAGACTGACTTAGTTTATGCCACTGTTTGACCAAGCAGCATCAATTAGGCTGTATACTATTTATGAAGTCTTGGGTGTTTCGCCCATGAAACTGACAATGTTAATGTGTTGTTTTTTTCTTGTGAAACAATCCTGTTGGTTTGGTTAGGAACACCTTGTCTTACTGTGTGATTTCAATAGAGAATAAGTTACATAGTTTATTGTTAAAGTTGGTGCGATACTCGCTAGAACATGTTTTGATCTAAGGTATGTTTCTTTTACACTGACATAAATATCAGTGCAGCACTCACGGTCTGATTTTGCCTGTATTTGTTATATAGATGCATCTTACGGTGCAGCCTCTTTAAGCTAAGCATTCTAAATTCCTAATATGTTTTTCAGCCATGCTTCTACCTTCCTTTATGCAGTAGAGTTTTTAATTGCTTTGGGATTGAACTCCCTTTCTCCCAAATGTTGGTGTGCTACATTTCACGCTTGGTATTACTTTGAAGGATAATTCTGTTTCCAAGGTTGCTTTACTTCATTTTGCTATTGTACGTGCTCTAGTATAAAGATGTCTTTTTGTGTATTTAGCGAGCATCCAGCTACATTTGGGGATTGTTAAATATCTTTATCCAACTGAAGCGTCAGGGTTTGGATGCTCTATTAATATGGCCACTTTTTTTCCTTGTCATCTAGTTTGTCCGTAGGGTAAGTCAGAGTTGCGATTTATCAAGCTTTCTCACAAAAGCCTGTTATGGCTCCCTTGCATTATTTAAGGTGTCGAGCATTTCTAGCCCGCATAGGTTTTTTATAGTTTGTTTCTGTCATGAAATATGTCTCGTTTGCCAGGCTTTTATAATGTCAACCATTATGAAAGGTCTGGTGATCGATGCCAACTGGCCTTTTTCTAGATTTTGCTCAAGTTCTTCTTACACCAGTCATCCAGAGGACATCTTGGTATCCTGGAACCAAGTGAAATTCCAAGCAAATTAATGCTCATTTTTGGGCTCTGTATTCTTTCTCTCATAGAATATTTTATTCAGCCTCACCATTTGAAAGCATAACTAAATTTTTGCAGGACTGCAATACCAATTTTCCAGTCCGGCAAAAATGGTGGCATACAAAAACTGCTGATAAGCGGAGAAGCTTCAGAGATCTAAATTCTGAGTCATATAGGCTAGAACAGCCTATAGCTAGAGTGCTAGGAAATCTTGCCAGCAATCTTGGCAGCACAAGTCCCATCATAGCTATGCACGCAGGTGCTATAAAAGCTGTGTTAGGCAAGCTTATTAGATCCCAAGGCGTTCCTAAATCCTTGCACTTTCTCAAATGGGCTTCATTTTTTTTTTCGTGTTTCTAAAATACGAGGGGCAGTCAAAATTGTCCGAGACAAGTTTTGTAACGTAAAACGAAAGAGCAGCAGAATGATGCATGCACAGTTGTCAAACGCAGGGATCTTCATGCATCATTATGCTAAAGGGCATCATTCTGTGAACATTTGGAGCTGCGCTAATTGCATTTTGTGACCACAAACACATTTGCGATTTCAGCATGGGCTGCGAACCAGAGCAAAAGTGAGCATTGTTCTGTATCAAACTCGACAAATCAGGAATTGAGGTCTTTAAAATGAATCTGCAGGTTTGTGGCGAAAAGCAGTGAGTCGTGCAAGGTGTTTCGAGTGGCACTCGTGCTTCTAAGAATATCTCTGGTTTGAAGTTTATGCCCGAATCGCCGCATGTGCCCGTAGTCACAAAAACTCTCGTAGCACAGCTCCAAATGTTCACAGAACGATGCCCTTTGGCATGATGGCACTAGAAAGTCCCTGCCTTTGACAGCTGCACGCACATCACTGTGCTGCCCTCTATTCTTATGCTACAAAACTAGTCCCCGAAATTCTTGATTCACCTCGTAGTCAGAGTTGAGTTGGGATAAGCTAGCAACTCTGAAGTGATTCTCTACATACTTAAGGTGATCATGAAGACGATGCAGAAAGCGTTATCTCTCTGGCTTGGCTTCCTTGGCGCAGCTAGCACATGCGTGCTGGCTCGTATCTTGTCGACGAGTCTGCTATTTTGGTGATGGCTCCCAGCTCTTACCATTGTCCTAAACAACAGCACACTTGATGTGTCGGCGACAGACCTTGTGGAAACTTTCTAGTCATGGGAACTTAGCTCGGCCTTCTTCACAGCTTGGAGGAACTGACTTAACTAGTACCAGTTGTTGTGCGTTGTTTGCCGCTGCTCGCCGCAATTGAACCGCACTGTCGCCGAAGCACAAGGTGCGATGTGCGATCACCTACAGAAGGAGTTTTCAGCTGTCGCGACCGTGCGTAGGACCGCTCATGATGAGTTTTTTTTTTATTATTCTCTGTATATTTTTATGTTTGCTCTTTTTTTTCGCAGAATTGTGGTGAAGCATCTTCTTGAAGAGAAATCTCCACCATAGTGTACCTGTGCTAGTCGAAGAAAACAAAAATTGGTGTACAATGTTTATCTTTTGCGCACAGTTTGTGCTGTTCATCAGTGATGGGTGCACAAGGTCACCACACACTGCTTCGTTGATTTAGGTTTGGTATGTTCTAGAGCTCGGAAATAATTCCTGTGTTCCCCACGCACAATTGTTTTCTTCCTTATGTGCATGTCTTTGTTGCTAGGTCATGTTTGTGCATCCAATCCTTCTGGAAAATGCCATTGTCTGGGGAGTTTGTGTGTTCTACATTTGCCTTCATTTACTTCGTTCCGTAACGTGGCTCGAGGCATCGTGTTTTAATGCTCGTTCTGACAATGTAGCAGAGTGTGCCGAGCACACCCGCATTTGTTGGGTAGATACAGCGACGCCATAAGAGGGTTGGTGTGGGCCGACACCTGGTGCAGGGCTTGTTTTTTTCCCTGCATTTTCTGTGTTACCAAAGAAGACCAGCAAAGTGACCGTTGTATCCTTCCTCCTACCCTCGCTCGTTTTACACGTGTTATGTGTCCGGCATGGCAGGAGCCTCCACAGTAATTTTCTGCTGCATATTCGTTTGTGGCATCTTGTAGTGCTGAAACTGTTGCTGTTCGGCATGCGTTGTTGTCTAATGCAGGATGGACTAAGGATCACTCCGCAGAGTCAAGAAATATTGCCGCCGAACTTAACGGAAGACCAGCTAGCTAGGCACTACCAATCAGTATACTAGGATTTGTGCTTGGTTTCATGGCAGAGGCTATCTCTTTCTCCTGATTCACATAAGAGGACTGCGAATTTTTGCATTCTAAATTACTGGTGTCGTAACAAGTCTTTTTGCAGACTTTCTGGGAACAGCCTCATGAACAAAGATCTTACCCCACTTGCTTTGCATCGTCCATTCTTCGTGTCCACTGGAGTGTTTCCGCACTTCCAAGCCAAGTGCCGCTATCCTTGAAGCAATACAGTGTGCCGATGCTGCTGTTGCTGCAATACTATCGCATTAATTGCTACACCTGGATGCCTCTTGCACAGTTATTTTCTTGCACATGCAGTATAGCCAATGACGCATTGCACCAGCAGTTGCATGTTCCTTCAATTGCCATACTTGTCGTAAGGACTGCAAATCGGGATGCTCGTCAGCTCTCCTTCGATGGCTGACGATGCCTGCAGATCTTTGGAATCCTCTAAATGTTGCTAGAAATTTGACGGACCATTTGAGTGTTAGTGATTGCAGTGGAGTGCAGGTTCTGTGAATCTCGGTGTCGGATATCTAGTGGCACATACCATTTCCCAATTCATCCTAGTTTTTTTCCCCATCAGTGGGAAGCGTATTATTATGTAGTAAGTTATATACCTGTGGCACAATTCTTTCTAGTGTTACTGCCAGACTAATTTACATGGACAATGCAGTTAAGGTTTCTATGCCAACGTTGCACCTACATAGTTTGTGCAGACAGTGCCGAAGGCAGAAGTGATAGTGTATTTTTCCTTTGCATATAATTTTTGTGCACTGTACACAGTTCTGTGCTGCAACAGGTAGATAGCATGTCGACAGCTGTTTCGTTCTGACACCGGCCTTCTTGTCAAAGGTATTATTTGCATTTTCCTTGCCATCTTGCAAGGATGTGGTTGTGCCGTTTGACGCTCCGTACATCTGAGTTCCAGTCTGTGAGGGGATCTGCTGTGGGCGATTGACACCACAGCACAGTTAGCAACGAGAGTCATCTAGAGCTGGTGCATCAAAGTCTTCACGAAGTGTGGTTTTTTTGTTTTTTTTTTTCAATGTGCATGTTTGTGCATTTTGGTTGTTGTAAAGAAATCTTCCTTGGGAATGGTGGGAAAGGGGTTTTCCTGTCCCCCAAGGAAGGCAGCTTGCACCCGTTTGAGGTGGAGTGTCCCTTCGGCATCCAGGGAGGCTTTCGAATTGCGAGGCTTCAGAGGTGCTAAAAGTGTCCATTCCCGACGCCTCGGTGAATTGCAATAAAATGTTGGTCACAATATCGAGGCTACTGTATTTTACTTTGTAGGTGTTCCTCAAAATCGCCAATTTGTTAAGCTTTTTCAAGATATTTTCTTATTTGTAGTTGGATCGATGTCTAATCTCTTGTATAGAGGGCAATATTTGCTGTGTGATAATGAAAGACTAATAATGCTGCTTGATCGTGACTGCCATTTACCCCAAGCTCCCCACTCAACCTTAAGAGATGTCCAAATATTCATATTTATCCAATGAAGAAAGTATGAAGTGTCATAAAAGGGCTCTAACATCATTAACCAACATACCAAACAGTTCAATTATTGGAACTGCTGCTCTGTGCTGCATATAAAGACCCAAGGTTAGCATTCATACTGTGGTGGTTGAATTTCACACTTGCATTGGAAATAAGACTACACACTATTTCAAAACAGATGGGTTCCCTTCTGCGCCAATATCCCAACAAATCTCTTCAGCCCCTTATATTAGTAGCAGCAGGAAGCAGACAAAACACAATGTGAAATGCTGCATCATTAGTGCTTCACTAGGCTCGTTCAACTTGCATACACCTCCTGCATGCTAAACTCTGCATACCGCCATATTTGATTCACAAGTGACGCCTGTATTGAAAGTTCTGCACCTGTGCAGGTAAATGGAACCAGTCCACTGTCGATGACCTTGAGTGGATGAGGCTGGCTGTAGTTTTACTTCCAAGTCATCTCGCTTCATACTCGCCGTCTGAATTCAGGGCGTCTACCAAATTAATTCTCTGAAATACCCAGACTTTTCCAGATTTACCCTAGATATATCCCTGAAATACCTTGACCATCGCGAAAAAGTAATTTTCTGCCAACAATGCACGAAGAAATGAAAGCGATAGCTGTAGCACGGTGGCGCAATGCAGGTGGAATGGTACCGTCACGTACCTGGGAATGGAAGTGCTACATGGTTAATTCTGTAACTGTCGTGGTTGGCGTCGTGGATGCCACTGACGACTGCCACGAGTGCTTGGTGATCGTTAAAGTAAGTCGATAAGCCGTGGTGAAAGTTTTCAATCCATTCAAATTTACGCGTAGCAACTGGATAGTGCTAAAGTGGGCTTTCGCATAACGCGAAATGCTTGGAAACATCTGTTTGTTTAAAGCGAGACGACAGGAAGATTCTCCCTTTATCGCGTCATTACTGGCGGGATGCCGGGGCTCCCCTCTCATCTCTCCACGTTGCGCGACCGATGGAACCAAATACTACTAGGTAAAATGGGGAGAACCCTACTTCCCTCTCCTCGTGCCGAGAGGAGAGAAAGGTTTTTTTCATTGCGGAAACGACAGCCCATGAGCTCGAAATCTTGCAAAGTGTTGCCCGTTAGGAGCTTGTTCACACACTTGCGTTTGATTACGACCGACAGATATAAGACCGGTTTTAAGCTTCTTGTGACGGCTTATGACCTCTGCAGCGCATCCAGGTTGTAAGCCGTCGCAAGAGCTTAAAGCCAGTCTTGTCTCAGTCGGTCATAGTCGGCTGCAAGTGTGTGAATGAAGGCGTTAAAGCTATCGCTTTAAAAATGAAAATGCAGAGGACAGAGCTCGCCGGCGGCTGCCAGGAGTCTTCTGCCTTTTAATCGGGTGAATCTGCTGTTCTCTTACGCTGCCTTGTGACGCCCCGGGCAACTGTGACACAAGCACGGAGGCTCCATGCCACCACATGCCATACTCTCCGGCTTTGTTGTGTGTCGCTGTTTCATTCACACGGGTCATTTTCCCTGACTTGACCAATTTTCAGATGACTTCCCTGACTCTTTCAAATGCTTTTAAAATTTTCTGACAATTCCAAGTTTTCTAGGCAGGTAGACACCCTGGAATTTTTTTATATACAGTTCAAACAAAAAGCATTGAAACCATATGGACAAAAAAAAACCGGCAGGAACCACAAAGTGTTTCGTTGGTGCCTTCTTTTCCCAAATTTGCAACTCCAGCGGAAAAGGCGAGAGAGAATTGGAGAGCTATAGAACTTTTCATCTTAGTCTAGATACCCGACTTGGCGGATACAGGGTGCTGGAGAACTCACTGCCATTGGATGGCTTCAATTTGGCTGTTTTCGTTTTCAGCATAGCTTGCGGGTGTGTTAATGTTTTACGTCATTTCCGCCTATTTCCTGATACAAATGTGTTCGATATAGCTATCACAACCAATAAAACAGTGGTACTGTCAAAACCGGTTATAACAAAGTCAACGGGAATCGGAAATCGCTTCGCTATATCCGCTATAACCGACTTCGGTTAACGAAGTGCAGAAGGGAATGGGAAATCGTGATCGCTTCACTGTACCCCTACTTTGTTATAACCGACTTAGTTATAAACCAGTCTCGACAGTGTAGTGAGCCACCTTGAGAAGCATGAAGTGGTTTCTAGTCATAATTGCTGGTTTCTTTACCGAACACTTTACTGATCCATGTTTATCATTAACTTCGGTCAGGTTTGGCGGCAAAACAATATATAATCATCTAATCATAACCATCTTTATTTGCTCAGGAGAGCTGCGACCCTACAGAAAGACAACAGCACGTTGCCTTTCTGATATATGATGCAGACAGTTTCTTTAAATCTGCACAAATAAAAAAATTAAGCAAATATTTATATCGCAAAAACGTTTAAGGAGGACACTACCCAAAAGGGACAACTTTTGAACCTTTGGCTTAATATGAATGAAATTTACTCTATATACTGGCACTTGTGAGGCAGAATGCAGTGCTTTAATCTGTGACATGAATTTGGAAAAATATACTACTAGTCGTTTGTATCAGGAACACACTGACGTTGTTTAGGAAAACTATCGTTAGAAAACTAATGTAATAACAGCATTTTTCTTCACTAGATACACAGCAGAATGGCTGAAGATTCCCCCTTTATGAAAACAAAATCTTTAAAAGTAATTTATTTTATGCTAACATCACACTAAAAAATCTCATGAATTTTTAGCCTTTCATGTCGTCAACAAAATCTTAACATCTTTTATAAAAGACATCCACAAAGTAAAAAAAAAAAGTGAATGTCTACCGGTAAATAAAAGACATTCACAAATCGGTATATTGTATCCAAATGTCTGTTGTAACCAGGTCTGTTGTAATGAGCTTAGACTGTAAATTTATTTTTTCTGGGTAGTGTCCCATCTTAAGAATGTCGAACACATTTAGGTGTAATATCGTTAAGAAACAAATCGCCTGATGTGTACGTTACCATTCTCCCGAGCATCAGATAAAATGTGAGCTAAACGTTTGTTACCTACCTCAGTATATCTCCTATATCAGTGGTCCCCAAATGGGTGTGCGCAGGCCATTTGGGGTCCATAAGGCATTCAAGGGGTCCGTGAAGCCATGCCTGAACAGTTAAAAGTTGTCTTTCTTCATATTGAGAAGAAACATTCCAATTTTCGGATGAGTTTTCTCGTGTGTATGTCAATGAGATATGTCAATGTATGTCAATGACTTCACACTAGCTCTTAGTTATATCCATTTATTAAATCATTATCCTAATTAACCTACAACTTTCCTTCCTCACCATGAACGGGGTCCTCCATTATTTCCATCGATCAACAAGGGGTCCGCGAAACATCAATGATTGCGAATCATGTATAATCAAAATCAACTATAGCAAATTTGTTATGAAGGCAAAGCACGATGCTTTCAGGAAACACACATAGCCTCATATGCTGAGTATTTTTGTTACATTCCTTAATATCCTAAATGTGCGACTATAAATATACATTGCACTGTATACTTAGCATCTCAAATATTCCACCACAATCACAGAGCAAAATTTAGTTTTCATAAATAATTGGGCTCAATGTGCACCAGGGCTGACAGTTGATTCCTGTTAAGTTGTAAATGTAAGCATCGGGCGACACTTTACACATTAAGGTGAGAAACGCGTTGAAACACGACGAAAAACACGAATGCAACGCAACAGAGGAGAGAGCAGAGCGGCGAGTGGAAGGCACCTTATGGCGGCCGCAGCACGTGATTCCAAGATGGCAGCGCCCATGCGACGGAGGCTGAAAGCTATTGTCTGTCCAAGTGCGCAGTAGAAAACTGGTCTGGTACAGCCTGGAGGCCAAAATGCAAAAGGAAGGAAAGGGGATTAAATGCATGAGGTTGAAGTTGTGAATATTGTTGGCACATCTTTCACCAAGCCATCAGCTAACTGGTCTCATTAGCCATTTTATTTGTTTTAGTTGTTATTATTAATGACTAGTATATATGGTTCCCTCAAAACACACATCTGAATCGACAAAAATATTGATCAAAGATGGGGGCCAAACAAAAACATTCTTGTTTGTATGATTGAAAAGATTTTAGAAAAGTGCCACATGTGTTTGATTTGTTCCTGTACTATAGGTCCCACCAGAGCCATTTATACTGAGAGAGTTTGGTCTTCTTAAGGAGATTTCAACAGCCTGGCAACCACAGCAGCGTAGTCTGACAACCGGGGAATGACTAATTCTGTCCGCCATTTTGTTGACTCTGACTCATAGGAACTCCATGCGATTTCTCAGGAATAAACAAGACAAAGAAGTTCAGTCGAACCCTGGATATATTGAGTTCAAAGGGGATCGTAAAATAGTTTGATATATGAATAATTTGATATACAAAAATATGTTAAATTAAGCTCGAGTTGAAATTTCCTGGCGTCTCTGCTAATACCGAAGGTCGCGACAAAGGAGAGCTTACCAAATGAAGCATCCAAGAGCCGCTAAATACAGTAGGGCGTAGTTGGCAAAGACCGCAAACACCGCCACGCTTACACGCTCGCTTGGCCAAAACAAAACACACATAAAAAAGGAAGACTCACTAAATTCAAAAAGCAAAAAAAGAAAGAACAAAAAAAAAAAAAAACGGGCAAAGCAATAATGGTTAAAGGAAAAGGTAAACAAACATAAGGTGTTCAAATTGTGACTGCACAACTGTGGTTGTCGATACACTCTACTTGCCGGAGACTTTTTATTTTTGCTTATTTTATTTTGGGGCTAGGGAGTCGCGCAGTATCAAGCAGTGTTTGGGGAAAGGGCGCAGGCCACTGTTCTAACAGCAAACACTCCCTGCTCACCCTAAGCGCGTGCGCGTGCCATTCCCTTGCTTTTGCCATCCTCCACTTTTTTACGGTCAGTTGTCTCTCCTTTCCAACAACTGCTTTTTCGCTGCATATCCTTTCACGTGTATGCTGAATTGGCAGTCTGCCAGCCACGCAATTCAAGCGATGTGCTCGCCACTGGTACAATCGGATTGCTGGAAAAGCAACAGGCGCCGAGCTGTCGCTATATCGGTCGCTATATCAAGTATCCCCACCATAGGAGTTGAATACAAAAGACAACACTCCTATACTATTACATGTTATTTTCAAGGAGATGTTTGGACTGTTTGATATAAACAATATTTCGAAATACCCAAGGTACGTGATATAACCGGGCTCGACTGTAATGCCATTTTGTATTATCGTGAAATCCGCTGGTTCTAGCGGGCACCAAGCTCCACGCCACCCATTGGCCAAACTCTCTCAGTATAAATGGCTCTGGGTTCCACCACCTGGTGTAGTGCTGGTTATTTATTTGTTATACTCATTTATACCAGGTGCAGAAACGTAACTAATATGGCTTTTGACTTTGTGGGTCAACAGTTTTTCTCAATAGATATGCAAATACATACTGTGTGTGTATTTGCATACTACCAGTAGTCCATAACACAATTGTTATGTTTCTAAAGAAAAGTAATAATGCAATGAAATGAGAGGTTAGGATAGCTTTGTAATTGTCAGACAAGAAAAACGGCGGGTGAAGCTTTATTCACATGACATGAATTAGTACTCTAGCACCTGATTAGGAAATATTGACTGGCCAGACTGTGTATGATTAAATAATTTATTTTGTTTGATGGCTGCAGTGATTCATGGGGTTCACAAGGCAAGCCCTGCCTGAGACAACCATACTGAAATCGTTCTGTTTACCAGACTTTAGCATGTTTTTATGTAGTATAACTTAAACCATAGGTTAAAACTACCTTCCATTAGCAAAGCTGGAAATGTATAAAATCAGGAGTAGATATCAAAATATGACCATTAAATGTTGTCAATGTTTTTTTTTTCCTTTTTTGAAACCACAAAAATGCAATGAATACTTTGAAGTAAAAATAATTATGTACTAGCTATTGCATATCGATTAAACAGAAAGTCCTTCGAATAGAAAATATGCTTCTAGTTTTGGGAAAGACAGCTCTGTATATGAGTTTTATTTCATGCATGGTTAAATTAACTATCAAATCCTCCCAATCCTTCATGTAGCATTTCAGAATCACATTCAGTTACTATTAGTGCTATTAACATTGTGGGACAAAAGCGTTAGTGTACCATACTATGCTGAAGAGACCAGCAGTCTTCTAAATTAAGTAAACTTGCTACGCCCTAAAACCAGTTTGAAACAGTTTTATACATTCAATGAGTATAATGAAGACATTTGACACAAAGGTCAGAGATATACATGATCCAAGAAAGTGTGTATGTATGGAAGACGATTCCTAAAAGATAAACAGCCACAAAGGTTCATCAGTGTGAGGTTAAACTAGTGACAGTTCAGAATTTATAAAGATTAAAAGCATCGAAAGCTGGATAGTCATGAATACCATGCACACTGTATTGTACTAGCAACAGGACCAAATGTCAAGGCATTTAACATCTCCCATATAAACTGATGAGTAGCTTTCAGTCAACGACACATATCAACAAGCTACACAATACAAAAAATATCTGCACACTTCACGCAATCTCTTGGGAGGAGATAGATTAAACGGCCAGTGGTTCGCCCTGCAAACCATGCCAACACTTTCAAGGACATGACTAATCATGAGACAAATGACTGAGCCAAAAGGCACAAGAAAGGGAATCAAACCAAAACATATCTTGAAACACAGGTAACAGATCTAAACAATGACTGGTATTTTTGCCTTGACGTCCGATTAAAAAAGTTACTTTCTAGCTGCACTGGCACTAGCTTCATATGCCCATAAAAAATCTTTCCATTCATTGCAGCAAGAGCTGAGAAATGGTAAAATATTATGTCTTTCATCGAGACACACTGTAAGCAAGGACAATCGACAAAGCAAGAAAATAATGTCGTTTGTTCGTGTAGCTGTGACAGGTATGCAGTGGCATCGAAACAAGAGGCAGTCGCCCTAACCCTACATTTCAGATATTTATATCAAACAATGCGGGGAAGGGAAAGAAATCCCTCCCTGTCCCTCCCCTCCCATCTCCTGAACACTTCGGCGCCCCTGCACTCATCAAGAGCATGGCATCTTCTAAATTGATAAGTGTCGTAGCACTCTGTTTGCTCAATGAAATGAAATCTACATAGGAACAAGGCACATTTTGATGTACAGCAAGGATGGTCCTCATTGCACTTTATGTATACCGGTAGCTATAGGTTGACCGATAAATGTGAACGTTCTTCAGCAGTCTTTGTCATTCTTCTCGCAAGACTGCTCTTTCATTCCAAAATTCTGTCTCTCGGTGCCATGAAGGTAAGAAGAGGCACTGCCTATTCTAGCCTTGGTAGGTATTTTGTGTAAAGGAAGAATATATGTTAACATTGAAAAATGTACACTCGTGAACAATTGAGACATGATATTTGCTATTCACCTGAAACTATGCCACCAGTTGGAGGTGATAAATGACATATACACATGTCTTTAGGTTGGTTTCAAATCTTTTCCAGATACCAAGCCACCTTTCACTCGTCAATACTACCAACTGGCACCAGTGCCACAAAACTATCTTATCTCACAAGTTGCGTGCAGTATTACCAAAGGTGCAGGGGTGAAAATATGACGTTAGCAGTTAGAGATGAAAGAGGAACTCCTCTCTTACCTGGGCCCTCTCTTGTGTACTCCGAGGTCGCTTTACTCCCCCATGGAAATTAGTCTGTAACTCAAAATTCACACAAAAGTGGCTTTCCCCTTTCCTGCCTGTGGCTTCAGCAGCACTGCACGCATCTAGTGAGACAGAGCATAGTACTGTTCTGTACTATCTCCCGTTACATTTGAACGTACAGTTACAGCCAGGTAAGATAGACTTAACTAATTCAATTCAGACAGTTCAGTATCTAACAAGAAGAAGCAAACAGTGGCACCCCACACGTGGCTGTCATATCTACCTTTTACAGATGCAGCTGTACATTGAGTCAAGTATATTACTTGGAAAGTTTTGATTTTAAGAAATGAAGTTCTAAATCGTTTTCTTGGCAAACTAGCATCGAAGACCACGCAGAAATAGTAGTAATGTCTATGATCAGATCATTGTTGCACTGAGAGGTCCCATTGCCCAACTTTGGAATCAGCATGTAGGAACGCTAGTGGCTCTTGTCACAGACACTAGAGCAGGCAGATGATGTTCTTTCCTTCGAGGATCTCGTCTTGCACCTTGTCGCTGGAGGTAGAGACCTCGGCTTGGACGGAGAGCACAGAGCAGACGAACGTGACCACGGTGGACCCCACAGCCAGATAGAAAGCCCAGCCTGTGAGGAACAGGCTCTTGTTTTAGGAGCAGAACTGCAGTATCATAAGTATGGTAAATGGTGGCCAAATTGGATGATTGCTTAATGCATTTTTGTTTGTATGTGACTCTTTTTGTATACCCAGCTTATTTCTGTATTCTGTAACATTTCTTGTAGTAGTAGAAGGTTTTGAGACATTTCTTGCAGACAACAGTAGCAGTTTGTCTCTCACAAACTTAGAGACAACTTTCATGGCAAGGTACGTGCTACTGCTAATTATTTCATTTTCAATACAATCAAACTTCCATGAATTCTCCAGACCACATAAAATTTAAAACAATGATCCCACATTTTTTACATTTCCAGAGATTTTACTGTTCACACTTCTTTGTATTGCAATACAATTAGTGCACTGGAAACGATCAGGTAACCTTGAACATGTTTAACGCTACCCTTTATTTTTGAAGAGCCAATCAAACAAGACTTAATACTAAAATGTTTTACTCTTTAGAGGTTACTCAACAAAGGTGAACAATTTGCATTTGAAAAAATACAATAGCTTTGTACATTTCATTAGGTTCATGGAAGTCACTGGCAGTTTAAAATGATGAAATCTGGCTTTAGAAATACAATTCTACCGTAAAATACCACGGAAGCACCCACTTCATTCAAGCACCCGCTATTAACATTTCCCAAAGTTGGGAACTCTGCACCGGAAAAGCGCCCATGTCTAGATTAACCCACTTCTGAATGAAACTGCACCCCAGTTTCATTCAGAATTGGCATTCCCTCAGTATTTTACAATAGTAAAGTAATTTCTAAAATAATGACAAGCTAGAGCTAATTGACTACTTTCACATTTCTATTTATAAACTGAATGTTTACGCCTATTTCAACTACACAAAAAAGGCTTGCCTACTTTGCTCATGTTTTTTTTTGCATGTTTGTTTTTTGTTTGTTTATAAAAGGACTTCGCAAAGTCCCTAAATATCACATTTCAGGAAACAAACCTATCGATTGAAGCATGTGATGCAGCAAAGCTCAAACTGATTATGTCATTCATTCATATATAGCGTTTTTTTGTTTAAGCTGAACAGATTTCTTCACAAAACAATCGTGAAAGTACATTTATGCAGTTTTTGCAGGTGAGGTATACGACCAGGGGGACATAGTCTAGGGGGCTTATTGTAACGATCAGTAGGATAATTAAGTAAAACTTGTTTATAACTTTTTAATTAGTGAAAATATAAATATGGTTCCAATTAGAAACTCTGAAGCGTCATCAAAAACCGCTAAATCAGTAACTTTTAGAAAAACTTTGAGCGTGTGAGAAGCACAGTAGTGCCCTAAAGTTACCACTTGTGCAGCAGGAGCAAGGCTACCGGTGCGATAACGCACCCACGCAATTTTTCCGTCTCTTATTATAGCCCTAGCCTTGTACCTGTTGCATGAGTAGTACCTTGAGTGCACTACTATGCGCTGAAGGTACTATGCGATTTTGTAAAATGCTATATTTACATCCACTAACATCTAGACAGTAATTCCCAGAAAGTTTCATTTGCCTACACTGCAAAGTTATTTTTTTATGACTTACTTTCGGTCCACCCATGCTAAAGAAAAGACAGGGGTTTGAGCACTTTGAATGCGTTTCTCTCCGTTCAACTTTTTGGCATAAAGTTAACCTTAGGAAAACTATCGTTGGTAACAGGAGAAAAGGAAAAGGCTCACTCATCGTTTTTCCTAAGTGGAATTTAATGGGCAATGCCACTGTAGCATTGTTTCTTTTTCACTTTGAGAATGTCTTTTATAAAATATGTTAAGATATCGTCAGAAACATAAAAGGCAAAATATTTATTTCATTTTTCAGCACGATGTTAGCATAAATTAAATTACTTTTTAGAAATTTTGTTTTCACAGTTGCACTCTCCAGGTACTCTGCTGCGTATTTAGAGAAGAAAAATGTTGGGTATTACATTAGTTTTTTAACGATAGCTTTCCTAACCAATGTCAGCATGTTCCTGATAAAATTGAATATACTTTATTTCACAATTCATGTACACAAATGAGACTTTACACTGTATTCTACCTTGCAACTGGCAGTACATACTGAAATTTCATTCTTAGTCCAAAGGTTCAAAAACTGACCCTTTTGGGTAGAATCCTTTCTTAAGAAACAATCGTGGTTAATCACACGAATGCATTCTGAGCGATACCGCATATGAGCTTCATGTTCAAGAAGGCAAAACAAGCCGCATCACCTAGGGAGCAGCCTCCTAGCATGAAGGGCTCCGAATGGGGTCCGCAGGCGGTGTGAACCCGACGGCTGCCCCAGCCAGCTGGGTACAGCAGCAGGCCCAGGAGGAACATGAGCCCTGCAAGTTAAGAAGTTAATTGAGGTTGGCATCTTTGACAAGAAGATGCAGGGGCTGAATCCATGTTTTACGGTGTGGCGAGGTTTTGCAATGGATGCCGGCGTCATTGTATGGTGTGGCCCGGTAAATTTAGCAAAAATTTACAGTGTCACGTAACACTGTGACATCACGTGAACCCTTTACAAGCTAGAAAAATTTCTCCGCTAAATTTTGTGGGGAAATTGTGAGGTCACATGACAATTTAATTTCTCCTCCTTTGCCAAAATTTTAAAGGTGGTGGAAAATTATTGTGCATTGTCTGTGTGCAGCAAACCGTCAAATGCCTTGGCTGTTGCTTAAGTTCATTGGCAAAACATGTCAAAGAACCGACAATATTTTTTTTTTCATGTCACTTAAATGTTTAATTGCGGCTGATTAGAAGTCACACATTTGCATGATGCAGAATCCAGTGGGCCAGAAATGTAATGCTAATGTTGGTTGCACATCAAGAAAGTAAGGAAATATAGGACTTGTGCTACTTTTTAATAAGGGACGGAGTATACGAAAGATAATGTAAGTACTCTGAACGAGGTTTAAAATCTTATACGTTCAGCCCTTCACCACTGGCAATAAATTAACAAGGACTAGATCATATTTCACACCAGAAACTGGGTCTCTGCCAGGGCTAGGTCTACTATAGCAAGATGCACAAACCTGACAGGAGTAGCACAAAAAAAAAGCTACAGTCGTTTTTTTTTTAATTTTTAATTTAGAATTGAGAGAGTTTTGCCAAAACGACCTGTGCGGCGGAATGTGCTTGTTGTGGGCAAGAACTTAAGAGGAAAATATTGGTGCTCATCAATGCAAAACCTAAAAAAGATGCAAAAAAAAAGCGCCGAAGTAATTTTAGAATACATGGTAGCACTCGAAGACGAGGACAAAGGGGGAACTGGAAAGCACTATGTGTGCTAACTTTCAGCTAGAACCATATATATTCTAAAATTCTGAATCAGCACCAACTCACCCAACAATCAGCACTGTTTGGTCAAAGTCATGTTTGTGCTAACTGTGTTATCCCAGTGTGCATGATACTTTTACAGCGAAGCTGTATATGACTCGTTGGTCGGACTTTTTCGTGTAGGAGGAGTCCTCACGGAAAAATAAAACTTCAGAGATTGAAGTGAAAAGTGAATACATCACGCATACAACATACAGCACAGCATTCATTTCAGTGAAGAACAAGCACAAAGCAAGCATTCGAACCACATAATTGACGATAAGGCGCTCCTGATAACAACGGGAAGCACGTATAGTGCTCACCACATACGTTTCCCGGTAAAGATTACTGTTGCGCAGGCTGCCGCGGCGACGGCAGCTTGCGACGGGGAGAGTGATGTCACTAGCTTTTCGTATATAAAAGAAGAACCCGCCTTCGTTTCACCTTAAGTCCGGACACAGCGGACACTACAAGCTACCCTAGCCCCGTTCTGTGGACGTAGCCCGTGATACGCTTTCCGTAGGACGCCGTGCCCCCTTTGTAAGGTCACGCGACACTTACACGGCCTTGGATTGGCTCCGATGGCTCGTAACACCCGCTGCGCTTAAAATAAAACATTTGTTTTATTGTTGTTGCAGCGCCGTTATGGGCAAGACACGCATAGTTAGGACTCTCGAGGAGCAGTGGTTCACAAAGGGGTCCGCAAACCCTTTGGGGTCCCTGAAGGCCTTCCTAGGGTCCCTGAAGGCCTTCTTAGGGTTCCTGAAGCTCTCGACCATCAATCAACCCAAAATAATAAAAGCTTTTTTTTTAGAGCGAAGCTGTTTATGGTTAGGGTTCCGTGGCCTTTTCGTGTGCAGTGACCAAAAACTAAGCTCCCACCGCCGCACGGGTACGCCTTCCCCGTATAAAAGATTCGAAGTAAATAACCAAAATAAAGCGTTGACGAACGCGCGTGCAAGATGCCATCTGTTTTATGCTTTTGCTTTAGAACAGTTACTGCTGGAGACGCCGGCACGTGCGATGCGTGGAACACCATTCCCTGCATTCTCCTTGATGCTTGGGTAATTTGGCAACAGGTCTATTTAGTAGATTTGTTATCATTAGGCACAATTTGCAAGATCAGTAGACTCTCAGGTAGATAATAAAGGTTTCTCAAAGATTTGCCGCTGTGCGACACGCGTCGGCCATGTCTACACTCGCACCACCCTCTCTTTGTCGTCGTTCCAAGCGCTTGCGTGCCTAGTTTCCTTTCCTTCCGCTTTCCCGGGGTGACAGCCCCGTCGCGCGTGTCTACTTTCCTCCGGCTCCTCGGGGCGGGTCTGTGTGCTAAACAGCTTCGCTGGTCATCCAACTTCAGAGAGTGGAATGGCTCATGATGTTTTATTGATGCTGGCTATCCCACAAAGCCTAAACTGCGTGCACCGAGTGAGCAGGGTCGATTATTTTCCATTTCAGAGTTTCAAAGTTGGCTCGCACGCATTTAGTTTTCTCAATTTACTCTCTTGTCATTGTAATCGTCCAATACTGACTACTGCTGCTCCTTGGAGGATAAGGTCCCCCATCACTTCCGCTGATCCAGAGGGCGCCTCCGAACATCAGTGATTGAGGACCGCTGAGCTAATGTGACTAATATATTTATAGCTCATGTTATGCTACCAAAAGATAAATTTAAAAGAGCTTACATTTAATACTGACACCATTAATAAATGCTCCTTCTTTCCGAAACAAATATAGCATTGAATTAAAAAAAGAGTCAACAAGAAGAAGACTACCATAAAATCCCGAGCAAGCGCACACCCAAACTTTTAACATAATCTGTGAAACTGGAGGATGGGCACTTCTTGGGTCAACAATATGTAAAGATATGTCTTTTGTGTATTTTCCAAATGTTACAAAATTGAGGGGTCGGGCCGATGCTCAATGTTTTACAATAAATTCAAACTTCACGAATTATACAATAAATGTTTGAAGGCTGCCAAAAACGTAACAACCTATGCTTTTAGCTTCATTTATATTTATTAGCATCTTAAATCAAACCAACACACTCTCACGCACCAGAAAAAAATGCATATTTGTATGTATGCTTTGGTCCATATATACCATAATAATATACGGTACTGAAAACACTCGTCACCTCGTCCACTCTATTAATTTGCACTAAGCCGTATTATTTTTCGCTTCTTGTGTTACTCTTTTCACTACTTTTTTGAAAGATTACCTGGCCAACAGATGGCACTATTTACTGCGGTTGAGCCAACGTTACTAGAACAACTCAGTTGGAAAACTGCCGTAGAGCCTGCTCTGAAAAAGCGGCACCGATCCGTACTCGAGAACCGAGCTAATGGCGATCGCAACGCCGCTATTTCTCCCGCAGCGGCCACTCAGGGAACTGCACGGCTGTTTATAGTGGTTCGGGAGTATCGCATTCGATAGCGTCCACTGCATAGGCAGAAAGTTCTCAATTTCCCGAAAGGGGTCGGGCCCCCTCTACACGTTTGGGACGTCTCTTGAAAGAGACGTCCCAAACGTATGTGATCCACTGGATAACGTTGAATAAGCATGCTGACGGCATGATACCTAAACAAATGCTTGCTTTTGTGACCCTATAATTTAGCTGTCATTGCAGTTGTGATCAGTGAATTCCGTGGTTCAAGCGCACTGACCGCAATGAATTGTTTTAATGTTTGGGGAAACAAAATGGGGCTTACAAAACGTATTATGTCGTCTACTTCGGTAGGCTGCAGGTCCGCTAGAGGTGCCACTGTCGTCATTCGCAATTACTTCCAATAGCTATTGAAGGAATTTCCGGCACTAGCCTTTATCGTATTTGCTAATTTTACGTAGGGTCCTCGAACAGGACTGCGCGAATAGTTAGAAAAAATCATCAACTCACCAGCTCTTAGTGACCAGAGCTGGTGAGTGGATACATTTTTATTTATCCACTGGGCTCTCAGATATGTGCGGGCACCAGGGCACACAGATGAAATTAATGAGGTGCACCCAGAGGTTCTGGGGGCGATGGTACTGGCTTTTCGAAGAGCCCGGCATCGCCGAAAAGGGGGGGGAGGGCTTCAAGCCCCCCCCTTTTCGGCGATGCCGGGCTCTTCGGAAAGCAAGTGTGCTCTCTTACTGTAAGCGAGCACGGCGCACTTGGTCACACTCAAATGAGAATGTCTGAACCAGCTTTCAGGGCATACTGACCGGCGATAGCTTGCACGGTGCCGGAGACCGTGAAGATGCTTTTCTTGAGGACGCTTCGCACGCAGCAGCCGAGCACGGAGGAGAGCACGGTGGCCGCCATCAGGGCCAGCCCTCCGGCGAAGAAGGCCAGCCCCGCCTTCCAGGGACTCGGGAACTCATCCGACGGCATCGACAGCGAGCTCACAAACGGCGCGCAGTTGTCCGTGAAAAGCTCGTCGATCTGGTGGAGCTTCACACACCGGTTGTACAGACCTGCCCACCAAGGAAAGAAGGAGCTTGAGTCAGTATGCTACAACATGGGCTCACAAACTAAGTTCCTAGGAAATTAGGGGTACTCCAGTGCACCGTGGGGGATATCCCTCGCTCCCAAATTTACTCAAATGCCTCTCAGTAAAGTATTTTCACATAATTTGTGAACACGGCCGGTTAGCCCCATTGAGTGCGCTTCTTCTCGAGCTTCGGTGCACTATGGAGAAGCCACACGTGCAGACGGGAGCGTCGCAGACGTTGCTTCTCAGCAACGCGCTAGTGCTCTGTAAGAAGCTCGCTCAACGGGGCTAACCCGCCACAATCAACATTTCGAAAAATATGAATTCAGCTAACGGGTGCGCTGTTACGTCTCATCAGTAGCATTCAACGCGCCCAAAAAGCAGTTTTAACTGGGGTTAACCTACCGCGATCAACACTTCGAAAAGTACAAATATCGCAGCCGCGTGCTTAGGAGAAAAGCACACTTTCAAAACAAACTAACAGAATTTTTTTTTTACTTTAGACGTAATTTTTACATTTACTCTAATTCTGTGTGCAAACCACAAGCGGAGGACAGAGAAAAACACACGTGGTAACCATAGGTGTTTCTCCCTATATTAGTTTCCAGAAAATTGCGATTCTATGGCAAACATATTTGCCCAACATTTTTACAATACACCCTTCTATACACCTTGCAGTTCGGCAGCGGTGCACTCCGACAGAGTTTCTAAACGTTATCGTCCTGTGTGCAGATAAAGCCTCAAGATTCCCAGCACGCAACGCATCGGACGGGCCTTCGTCGTCGAGCGGGTGTGATTACGTCCTACGCCGTGCGTCGCATCAGGACCAGTCATCAGTGTTTGACCTCAGCGCCGTCTGCTGCCATATCGACCTACAAAGGCGAACTTCAAAGGTGGAACTCAACCAGTTCGGCAGCGGTGCACGCCGACAGCGTTTGTAAACGTTAGTGTCATGTGTGCAGGTGAGAGTCCGACAGACGTTGGTGTCAGTATTTGCCCGAAACTTTTCGTGTACTGCTGCCGAACACAGCATACGTTGTTTTGTGGGCATTATAGTGCCAACTGCGTCTCAGCCACTTTGCCATCCGAAATAAGTAAAGACATAAAAGAGTTTACTAAAGCTATGGATGAGCTTCGTAGGGAAGTACGAGCTGAGCTTAGAGGACTAAAGGAGGGTGTTAACTTCTGTAGTGGCACTTGTGTGATTTGAAGACAATAGAGAGTTAGAGAACTACGAACGATATGCAAAACCTAACACAGCAAAACAAGGAGTTGCAAACTGAAGACCGTCAGCTCACAAGCAAGGTGGAAGAGATGGAACAGTATATGAGATCTAGCAACAAGGGGAAACCCGACCGACATCGTAAAGAAAATCGGTGAACTAGTGGGTGTACCCCTTGAGAATACTAATATTGACATTTGCCACCGGGTTCCCACTCAAAGAAATGAAAAGAACATCATAGTACGCTTTGTTCAGCGGTCTAAGCAGAATGCGTTGCTCGAAAAATGCAAAAAAAAAGAAAGAAAAAGCTACTGACGGATCTTGGATATTGTTGCAGCGGGATCCGACAATCCTATGTATGTAAACGAGCGCCTGGCGAGGCAGAATAAGCAGTTACTTGGAGCGGCGATCGCCCGCGAGCGCGAGGCTAGATGGAAATGTGTCTGGACAGCTGGGGGAAAAGTGTACGCAAAGAATAGATGACACGTCAGCCGTCATCAGAATCGCGGATCAGAGTGATACTCAAAAAACGGTCGCGTAATCGGACTGTCCCAAATAAGTTTCGATAAGCGTTGCTCTTATCTCATGACTCCCACTTTTACGGAAGATTGTATGAAGCGTCCTCATTAAACCAAACATTTCAAAATACCAACTATGCCCTTCTCTTTAATTGATTTTAATACGAGAAGTATGATTATAACGAACAAGATGACCTTACTTTGTTTTTCTATTCATCATGTCCAAATTTTGATGACCATCCTTGTACGGAGACATGGGTCCCTCAAGATGTAGAACCGCCTGGTTTTGCTGGTTATAAATGTGCGAGCTTGGGAAGTAAAAATAAAAGAGGTGGTGGTGTTTCTATTTACTTTCGTGATGATATCTCATGGCATGTATTTGATTAGTTTTTTATGATCACTACAAACGTAGAGCGTCTTGTCGTTTATGCTGGAAGCGTCCTTACTGGTGCTGTATATAGGCCCTCCGCTGGAAGGCAACTGTTTTTATCTCGCTTTTTGAATACCTTCTCGCGTTCCTCGGTTCGACGGCTAAACCCTGTTTTGTTATGTGCGACGTAAATATATATCTACTTGGAAATCAAAATGACTCCATTGAGATAAAAAATATATTGGCCACTTGTGGGTGACACTGCCTACCAGAAAGACTTCGGAACGTTGTAGCTCTATCGATCTTCGTAAAACAAATCTAAACGCTAATGAGGTCTCCTCAGGTGTTTTCGAACATGATCTCAGCGGCTCTCGTCTCTTCATAAGAAGTTAGGTGCAACGTACAATTAAACTTTCAGCTACAGGAAAACAGATGATTGAAGACTCGTTCAGAAGGTTTCTCGACAACATTTCTGTCACGGACTGGAACAGTGAATATTTAGAACACCACCCAAATCTGGCAAACGCCGGTTTCTTAACAAAATTTCAGCATTGCTATGACAGAGCTTTTCCTCTGAGACAAATTAACAAGCGGAGAAAACAAATTTCGCAAACTTTGGATGACTCCCGGTTTACACATACGCGTCAAAGAAAAATAATTAGAATGTATCACGACTTTCTTAAGTGTAGAGATCAAGACCTTCTGGCATCATTCAAGAAATATAGAAACTAACTGATCTTTGATTTAAAACAAAAAGCCAAACAAGACTACTACAAACACCTGTTTTATCGCGTTCAGAGTGACCCCAAAAAGATAGAGGAAGTCGTAAACACCATAACAAATAAGCATAGTCATTCCCGGGATATAATAAACGTGATTATTGATGGGAATCACGTGAGCGGTAGAGAACTATGCGATTCGATGAACAAGTATTTCGTACATGTTTGTGCACCCTTAGAATCCGAAAATGAGCCCTTACACAGCAACATGATGACCACGCATTCCTTAGCCAATTAGATAATGTTATCACCAACCATCCCACAAGAAGTAGAAGGTCTTATAAATAAGACTTAAAAAAATGTAGCCCCTGGCGTAGATGGATTAAACCTGAAGCCATTAAATATGTTTCTCAAGATATAAGTAACATCTTATCCCACATCATATATTGTACCCTAGAATCGGGCATTCTTCCAGACCCGCTTAAAGTTGCTAAAGTTACCTCGGTCTTTAAAAAGGGGAACCATACCTATAAAATTATAGACCTAATATTCCCAATATTTTCGAAAATATTCGAGGGAGTTATACAAAGCTGAATATATCAGTTTGGAATCCATACTGAGATTTATTTATGACATCATGCTTTAGAGCATGATGTCATAAATAAATATCAGTATGGATTCTAAAAGGGCAAATCATCAGAGCAGGCACTTGTCGAGACGAAAGACAAAATAATACACAACATGGAAATAAATTATACACACTGAGAGTTTTTTAGACTTCAAAAACGCATTCCACACAATTCAACACCAAAGTTTGCTAATAAACTTCAACTGTACGGAATACGAGGAGTAGCTTTGGCTTTATTAAAACATTACCTAAGTAATCGCCTTCAATTTGTCAAAGTTAATAACACTGTCTCAACCACGTTGGAAGTAAATATGGTGTCCTCCAAGGTTCTATCCTAGGCCCCTTGTTGTTTCTCCTTTATATAAATGATATTACTGCTATTCCTAGATCCCTAGGGCTGGCTATATACGCGGATGATACCAACGCATTTTTCGCCTCTGCCTCCAAAGCATCACTAGAGTCAATGGCAAATATATCTATCTCGCTGACCTAGAAGTGTGGTTCCATATAAATAAACTGCACCTAAATTCTAAGAAAACCAAGTATATAATGTTTGCTCCAATAAACAAACAGGATAATACTACAATAACTTTATATTTCGAAAACACAATTATAGACCAAGTTCCAGAACAAAAACTTTTAGGCGTTTGGTTTAACCAGGAGCTTAGCTTGAATACCCATGTAAATATGTTAACTGCCGAACTTTCTCAGGCAGTTCGATGTTTGTATAAAATAAGAAACCTGATCCCTATATGCTTAAAAACAAATATATTATTATCTTTTTTTACTCAAAGTTATTCTACTGTATGGGGTACAACAAAGCTCACAAACTACAATAAGATTCTTAAATGACAGAAGAGAATTTTGCGGATATTTGAAAGTTACACGGGAAATATACAAGACCATCCCACTGAGCCACTTTTTAGAAAACATGGTATACTCAAGGCTAACTAAATTTATGATTTCAAGCTAATGCAACTAATCCAAACTGAGAAACTTTATGATTCACATTACAAGTGACGTAGCACATATATGCACCTTTCGGCATTCCTTAAGACGACCTCCACAGATTCGCACAATTTACGGAAAGCAAACTAAAGATTATCAGGTGACCAAATTATTAGTTTCAATTGGAACCTTCGTAGATTTTAAAAGCTCTTTTTCTAAATTCAAGAAAGAGCCGAGGACACTCGTCGTGGCAGTGACGCTGTTTTATTGCCATTTTTATGCATGTATAAATTGATGGTTTTGTCCCCGAACGCATGAGATAGTATCTTTCATAATTTATATCACTATCTGTGATCCTTTTCTTGATGATAACATACAAAGCCATATCATTGTTTTGAATTACTGATTATACAGCTGTACAAAGTGTATTATACTGTGTACCGTATGTACTAGCTGGAAAGGGGACAGAGATCTTCGTCAGGCATTTTCTGCCTTTAGTTACTGGTCTACTTTTGGTTGATCCGAAAGAAATGAACTTCAAACTTCAGAATCTATATAAAAAAAAACAGTTCTGCAATTCCTGAGAGAACAGGACCTTCTTTCCTAAATGACTCTTCCCCCCCCCCTTTTTTTTTCTGGGCCTCTTTATGGCAAAAAGTTTGTCTGCATATCATATTCTGCAAAAGAAGAGAGTGCAACAAAACCATTGTAGTCATAGCCTTCTTCTAAAAAAAAACGTTATCAAATGTTAAAATTCTCGTTGCTAATGAGAAATACGTCATTATAGTTATCGACCATTAGAAAAATCTTATATATTCTTTGGAAGTCTTAATCTTGTTGCACTCCCAGATTTAGGGAGTATCAAACTGAAACAATTATTAGGATAGAAGTTCCAAATCAAAACACACTTTGGCAAAACTGTGTTGTGTGACGAAAAAGTGATTTTTTGCGAAAACAAGAAACATTTAAAATATGCTTGTAAACAGCCTGAATATGCAAACCTAAATAAGTGTAACTCAATCAATTTGCAATCTCTGTGCACAAAAAATAAATTTTTGTGACTTGTATATTAAGAAAAAGATGTTTTAAAACAGTTTTCTCTCTCATAATTTTCGCTCTTTAAGATGTAAAATCTAAAACCCTGACGAAAGATTTTTACTGCACATCATAGATAATTCCAATGCCAGTGTCAGCTTTACAGTATTTAATGTATCAGACCGATTCACACTATTTTCACCTGTTTTTCTGCATACTGTGCACTGCTATCAATATCTAAAGCAAAGTAACTAGCTACTATATATTAAAGCAAATACATAACAATCAGCTTTTTTAACAAAAGATCTAATACTCTAATGGGATGACTGAATTTTATTAAACATTCAATTAAAATTCATATCTGAAAAAAAGTATAGTCATTAATGCAGAATGTTCCCATTCAGAAACAAGAAACAGATATTTTTTTTCTAAAATCCAATAAAAACAATTCAAAACATTGTGCACGTACCTGTCTACTTTTCGTGTGGTCTAAGCAAAGAGGGATTTATTACATCAAACCATGGGCCTGTCAACGACTTTGAAACAGCCGTGTCAATCAAGTTTGCTATACAATCTCTCGGAAAATATTAAAACACTTTTCTAAAAATATTTAAAAAAAGAAGAAAAAAACTTCTTGGGCACTGTTCAATACTTGATCAGCATTGAACCTCATCAATCATTTCAACAGTTTCTGTGATGCTCATTGTTGATATCATCGTACTTCAGTTAAATTTGCTAATGATGTTTTATATTTGATATCTTTATATAATATGGACCATACTCAAATGATTAATTATTTTTAATCCGAAAGCATTAACTATTTTATGGAGCGGAGCCGGCAGGGTCCGTAACCGCAAAAAAAAAAACGCGAAATAAATGCCTATAATGCAATTAAATGCAAAGGTGCAAGCGAGCTGGACAAGAATCGATGTCCTGGTCGGCGAAATGAGTGGGAGACGCTGCGGTCGTAGCTGCATCCATGTCGACGCTAGGAACATGCGTTCCTGGGAGTCATCTATATCGTGTTGCAGAACGGCGAAGTGTGGCGGAACATGGCGCGCGCCATACACATAGCAGATTTAGGGAGCGGATGAGCTGGACCTCATACTCTCGCATTCACAACTCGTTAGAGACTTAGATGGTCGTAATTGTCTTCTAGACTATCTTAAATTTGCCTCATTGAAGCGCGGAAAAAAATATGTCTCAAAAACGTTTAAATAAAAAAAACAAAAACATGCTGGGCCAATTCTTCACTAGGACAAAACCGAAAACTGTTTTTGCGTCATAGTTTTAGTTTCTAGTTTTTTACTTTAAAGGACCAAAGGCGGATTTTGGGACTTGGAAGATCGTCGGCTTTTTCAACTAATTAAAAGCGCAATATGTTAATAAAAATATCTGCGGCGTTTATTTATTCTTGTGAAAAATCCTGAGCCTGGAGCTTTTGACGATAACTTACCAGGTGTGAATGATGATAACTTTCGTAACGTTCAGTTTTATGACATAAATTATATATCAAATGAAAGCTTACATAAATGCATTTTCAGCAAGCACAATATCGTATAATCAAATGAAGTTATCTTGGCGATAAACGCCATTGAATACAGGAGGAATCTCGTAAGTACAAATTTCAACATCCATTTTCTCGAAAAAGCCATTTCTAGATATTTTAGTGTTTTTCATTTTGCATAAAGAATCCTCGCTTTGGTATAAAACATAAAAGAATCGGGGGTAATATATGGTTTGGGCATATAGATCCGTACATCTGGAAAAAAATGTTTTAAGTTTTATTTTAAAATACGAAGCTTGGTCGTCGGCATTTCTAGTACTATTAATTAATTCTTGGCACATTGTCAGAGTATTTGTTGGGTTCGATTTCACACTAGAAATAAAAATGAAGCTGATGCCAAGACGGAATGTTATATTTATTATACGAGGGTTTTCCCACAGCATATTTAATTTATTAACTTAAAAAAATCTGGAAATCCCAATTAAATGGATTCCTTATTTTGTCTCATGAAAATTAACAGCTTATAGATACTTCCCTCCAAACGATTTATGTGGAGAGAAAGAGTCCTTGGGGTAAACAAAATATGTTCGATGTTCCGACAGCCCCAGTACGAAATTTCAGCTTTTTCCAAGACTCGCTTCTTCACGAACACTAAGCCCTGCAAGAAGGTCAGCTTAAACCCACTGATATTCGTTTCTTTATTTGTTTTGAAAAAGAGAAAGCTTGTATACACCATTTGAAATTACATACAATTACATTAAAATATCTAGTAACGCTTACGAAAACATTGAATGTGACCGGAAAGCGCCGTTAATCCGGGGTCACGTTGCTTGTACATCCCACAAAAGACAATGGGGGATCGGTGGCCGAGTGTTCTAGCGCGCACCAGCTCGGAGCACGTGGAGCGAAAGCTCGCGCTGCAGAACCCAGGGATGCTGGGTTCAATCCCCGCCCCTGCACCTTTCAATCTGGATGAGCATCGTACCGGCGTGCGGTCGTGTATCACCACTGCGTGGTGCACGTCAAAGACCCCAGGCATGCGGTTGTACTGCACTGGCTAAATTTCTCATCTACAGCTCCAGGAGACTCTTCGCCCGTCAAGGCAGACTACGTTCTAGGCTGTATAAACATATTCACGCACCCCAATTTGTTTTATAGAAGACAGTCTGCAAACAGGAGTCACCGCAATATTCGTGGAACGAATGCCGCGTGTCAAGGTTCTCCTGGAAGTCATTGTCATGCGGCATTGGAAGTCATTGTCATGCGGCATTGTCATGCGGATCTCGCAGTGACTCGCTTTCGAATCTGTATGCAGACTGTCTTTTGTATGATCTATAAGCAGTGTGACTCCGGCTTTCAAGCGGGTTACAACATTACTCTCGATGCTTAGCTATTTGTCTAGCATAGCATTGAGAAACCGTTTGAACTTTCGTCGGTAACTGGCATGACCGAATGTGCTTGACAAAACTTCCAGCATTCCGTTCCATTTTCTTGGCATCGAGGTAGTAGGAAGTAAACACATACCTCAAATTATATAGTTGCTTAAAGTTTTGTCAAAAACCGCTAAACCAGTAATTTCTGTAGAGATTTGGAGTTTAGAATATATTAGCGCTCAAAAACAGAGGACCAAAAGACGAGAATCAGACACCACAGTGCTTCTCGTCTTTTTGTCCTTGTTTTTGAGCGCTAAAATGTATTCCAAGTTCCAAAACCAACTAGCCCAACAGTCTACTCTACTGAGATTTGGAGCGCACGAAGAGCGAGGTGGTGCGCTAAAGCTACCACTCATGCACCAGGTGCAAAACTGGCGGAGCGAAAACGCGAATGATGGGAGACGGAAAAACAGCGCGGGTGCCTTCTCGCATTGCCAGCCTCGCGTTTGTTGCACGACGTGTGACTTCAACGCATCACAGCATCACAACTCCAACGCATCACACTGATTGAGACGTGTACGATGACCCTTAACAAGCTTCTAATGGATACCGTACGTTTATCTTCACTAATTTAAATATAATTAACAATTAGCTAATTACTACCGACTTATCGTTACGATTAGCCCCTTGTGTTATGTCTCCATCGCCGTGTAACTGATCTGCACAAACTGCATTACTTAAACTTTTACGGCTTTTTTTTTGCTTTTTCTTCTTTTTAACAATCTGTAAAACCGAAAAAAAATGTATGGAACCGCTTGGTTTTTGTTCCATTAGAGACTTTCAGCAAGTTGCCGTGTTCCGCGTACCGCACTACTGGAGCGATACCCTGAGTGATACCGTGACCGCGGGCCGTGCGCGTGCTTAAAAACATGCTTCAAAGGCTCCATTAGTGCGGTACACGGAACACGGTAACGGTTTGCTATAAGTCCCTATTATTACGCACTAATGCTTCCCGTTTCGTCAGTTCTGAATATCTGCTTTGGAGGCTGGACTACCGCGATCAGACACATGTGGTTCCTAAAGAAGAAGCCGGATTCCTAAATACATTATCCGCAGTTTCAATTATTCACGACACCCCTTCGATAGCAACCCCAAGTAACTTTGCAAGCGGCAACTCCTCATACGCACTAAAGCGACATTAACGCGAGGCGTGCAGATTCCCAAGTTCAACATGTTAAAGGAAAAGCTGGGTTGGGCACCACAACAACCGAGAACTTTCAACGACTGGCAAAGAACGACTTGTTTTACCGCACAGACTCTCTCTTCGCACGACTATAGAGCTACGACCAAACCTCTGCCTCCACTTGACGTGCGCCTTCATCGCCATTTTTTATCCTTCTACCTCATCCTGCTCTCGCTCTCTTCTCCTACTTTCTTAATACCCCCGCCGTATGTTATTTATTCCCTCTGTCATTTTAAATACATAGCACTTATAGGGACAGCTCTTTGCGTTTTCGTATCCGTGGAATGTATCATCGATGGTGACGTCACGTTGATGACGTCACGGAGTTCATCCGACGCCACCACTCGCTTTAAAAGGTTCACGGCAGGGTAGAAAATAAAAATCAAGATCAAAATTAAATCATGGTTTAAATCGTGATTTAAATCACGCCGGTTTTACTACGATGGTCTATATCAAACCTTTCCCGTAGAAATAATATAAATACCTTTTATTTACTGTTTGTCTTGCTTTCTATGTGCACTTGTGTTGTATTTAAATCAACGAACCATAGAGTAAAAATATTTATAGAAGGTTGAACACGAACATTTCTTCTGGGCAAATCAGAGCGTTGAATATTTTTCTACGTTCCACTTCGTTTGTTAGTTACGTAATGTCATACTGGGCAAGCAAATTGAAACGCGAAAACAAGAAACCAAAAGAGAAGTTACTTCCTATTGCAACAAAATAAGAACATGACAGATAAATGAAATGCAAGTTTTTAAATAACTAAAAAATAAGTGCTTTTGTTCTAGTATGACGGGTTTACATCAATAAAAAGTTTTAAACTCTACGTTAAAAATATTTAATATACAGTAATCCTTTTTCTAGTATTGCTTTCAGTGATGTAACGGATTAATCAATCAATCTGCAAGGCTCAGAAATATAAACTGTGATAATCACTCGTTTTAGCTACAATTATTTCAATTGAGACAATCGGATTTAGATCAAATCAATCCGATTTAAATAAAAAATCTGATTTATTTAACTGAAAAATATGATTTTTTAACCCAGGTTTACATTGACGTCGTCACATGAACGGCGTGATGACGTCAAGGTATTCACGCAACTTCATCGTCATGTGAATACATGTATGTGAATGTAAACGATCGTAGTGTGACACTGAAACGTCAGGTGACATGACACTGTGACGTAACGTAACTCCATAACGACAAGTCATACCATCACGCCATGTCACATGACGTCACCTGAAATCACGTGACGTCTGTTCACACCATGATGTTGCAACAAACCTATAAATGCTATATGCATTTACAGCGCCTTTGGAATATACATAGTTTCTTCTTTCTTTAAGTACTCTCTTCCTCTCTGCACAACAATGACCCTTTTCGGTACCCTCCCTTCCTGGCTTATGTACTATTCATTCCTCTCCCCCTTCTTGTTGACGCCTCTTCTCATTCTGTTGCCGCCACTTGGCGGGAGATCCCCGGACGCGGCGGTGATTATGGAAAACAGTTCAACCCCGGCGCAACACAGATTGGCACTCGGTAAACAACGGCGGATTCTGAGAGTACGAAAATCGGTGGGAGTGACGCCATCGTGACGACCAGCGTCAAAGGACATTTCTCCTTTACGGCCCCAGCGGACTTTGCCGCTTGTGTTCCTTGTGTTTCGTGCAAGAAAAAGGCCGTGGTCCTTCTTATTGGAAGGTACATCGCGCGACACTGTTAGCGCGAACAAGTGACCGCCGGTTTTAGCTGTCTTTTTCCCCTTTTATATTCAAAATTCTGTCATCAAAGCTACTAGTGTGATGGAAAGTGCTCATCTGGGGCCTAAGTGGTAAAGTTCGTTGCCCGCCGATACCCTTTCGAACTTTAACGCGAAAAAGCGCCAACGTCGTATTCGCGCTAACAGTTTCAAGCAATCTTCGTACAAACCAAGGAATTGGCATACAAATAACGTTAACCCAAACTGTAAAAAAAAAAAAAATGTACGTGTTGACAAAAAAAAAAAGAAAAGCCTTGGCTTTAGTTTTTTTTTTCACCCATTATTCTCTAAAGTAAATTGACCACACGGGGAAAATATTTTTACAGATGAATGCGGTGAACGCAAAATCCTGTTCAATTTCAAAGCAACAACCAGATTAAAACTCAAGAAGAAAAGAAAGAAAACTCAACAAAGCGCTTATTTCACTTCTTTTTAAGTACTTAAGCTTCACTGACAATTTTAAAATACCCTAATTTTTTTCCTCGATTACTTTTTTTTTCTTGCTAACCGAACGAATTTTTTTTTTTCAATTTCGTGAAACATTTAATTAGTTGATTCCTCTATTGGGCCAATCGTCTGCCATCTAAAAAAAAATAAAGCTATTCCCAACTCGAAATCAAATGCAAAAAAAGTACAACAACAAAATACGACTACAAAATCTCTCCAGAAATGAGGAATGGCGCACGTATCGTTTTCCATTGTTCTACATTGATACGGCTTCTGAGCGGAGCTGGCTCGTTTTGCCTATTGCACCACAGGCAACCGGTTCCCTAAAGTTGGTTTTCCCCTGAAAGAGTGTGACCGAGGAGAAGCCGAACGTCCAAGGCGCGCGCTGTTTGGATAGAAGGCGTAGCCAGCAAATAGGGTACGAATGTTCGTTTCCTTTTATCTATTTTACCTTATCTCTGCGTAAACACTTAATCTCGCAAACTGCCTTTACCAAAATAGTGACCTTTTACAGTAGGTCGCTAATATTTATAATTGTGTTGTTTGTATGTTTAGACAGCCGGAAGTTAGTCAAACTCGGTGGACGTTTGGTGTCTCAGCTGTAGATGAGAAATTTAGCCAGTGCAGTACAAGCCGTTAGCCTGGGGTCTTTGACGTGCATCACGCAGTAATGATACACGACCGTACACCGGTACGATGGTGTCACGAATTCAGGTTTTTCTTTATTTTGTTTCTCATTTTTATGATCACCTTTTCGGACCACTTTAAGATTCGGTACGGTCAGGACAGGGAAGTGCGGTGCCGCTTTTAATCTCAGTTCGTCCCGTCGTCCCCAACGGGTTCGCTCGTTTGCGGGGTGGGTTTTTGTTGACGGGCGACGTGATTATATTTCATCCCGGGGCACAGTTTGTGGCTTTGAATCTCGCAGACTGAGGCGGTGTGCTGGCCTCGAGTATGGTGCCGATTTAAGACGCAGGGGCGCCGCCGGGATACAAAGATGCTTACTCAGCTAAGGCACGCTTTTTGAAGGCGGCGACTTAATCAGTCTGCCGCCTGTCGGGGTTGTCGTGTTCTACGTATCGGCGGTAATTGATGTTTTTGGACTTTTGGGTCGGTGCCGGGTACCTTTGCTTTTCTGGGAACCTGACCGGGCCCGAAAGGCGGGAAAATGGAGGTTGGTCGGTAGACGAGCCTATAAAAGGGGGTTCTGAACAAAGGAGGTAGTCGAGCCCCGGAGCTGGCCGAGGTCGCTGCTCGATGCGGTTTCTCCCTGCACGTGAGTTTTGGAACGTTTGATTTTTGGCTTCTGCCCTGCCTGTCGGGCAAGTGTTTGAGTTGTTGTGCTGAAGCGTGCGTGGCTGTGTGGTGCGCGGTGTCGATCTCATCGAGCTTCTGACTGGACCACCGGACTCCAAGACGTCGTTCATCGGCCCACGACTCCAGACGACGGACTGCTCTGACTCAGCATCTTCCGGAAAGATAAGCCTGGTTTTTCTTTGATTTGTCGACTTCAACCTCTGGCTCTGAAGTACGAACTGTTGAACATTGGGACGATTTTTACGCAGTGCTTCTTTCTGTCGCGACTGTTTTGGGGGTGATCCCATGTGTGTAGCGGAGACGTTAGAGTTCTATCTCGGTTTTTGCTCTGTTGTTGGTTAGTGTCGGGTTTTCGTCGCTGTTTGGTTGGCTTGTTCCTGTTTTATGAGCGTCGAGTCTTTTTAGTATTAGTCTCTGGCTCATGCAGGGCTCCATAGCGTTGAGCTGGAGTGTGGTTTGTGTTGAGTGATCTATTGCCGTGCGCGGCGGAGTGTTTCCACTTTATTAAATTTACTCTTTTGTTTGCTTATCCTCCCTGTGCCATCGTCTCTCTCTACTGATTATACACCGGGCGTGGACCTAGCGCTAGTCACCGGTCGAACTTAGCTCTTTTTGTTCTTTTCCCGCAATTTCTCGTTTATCCTACGGAGTGGATCATTCCTTTATTTTTGTTAATTTGACCCCACTCCGTGACAGATGGTCATCGAGATTTAAACGGGCAGGGGGGGGGAATGAACCCAGGATCTTTGGGTTCTGCAGCGCGAGCTTTCTGCTCCACGCGCTCCGAGATGCAGTAAGCCAACACACTCGGCCACCAATCCCGCTTTTTAAGTCGCTCATTTCAAGTGAATTCACTGCTATTCTTTTTTTATATATTCTTTTCGTCTCATCTCTGGAGGTACTATAAAACAAAACACATGTTTGTTTGTTTTTTTGCTTTTTTTTAGAAAACCCCAAAAATATAAAAAGAAATATATATATAAAAATTGTCGTGTTCGGAATCTTTTTTCTATTTTTTGCCCTAGAGGCCCATAGGGCAATAAGGGCCCCTAGAAAACAGGCGAAATTGGTTAATTATTCAGCTAATTAACTGAAAACAGCTTTTACTTAATTTTTTTTTCAGTTTTTGGGGCAAAATGTATTTGGAGATTTCACGCTCGACCTCATTATAGTCAAGCAGTGACGCAGAAGTTTCATTGAAAATTAAAGACGCAAGCCGAAACTGAGCTGCCGAAGAGCGTCTGCAACATCGATCGCGCCGCCTTGTGCTTGCGTCGCACTGATCACGTCACCCGCAGCGCGGTCGACGTGGGTTGTGTAGCGATTTGTCAGCGCGTACTGTCAGCGCTGGTTGCTGCATTATGAGTATGAATAGGAAAAGGCCGGGCCTCATGGAGCGCTTTGTCTATAAACTTTGTTTCATCTCAAGCTCGAGCGCTCTACCAACGCTACGACCTAACGGAGCCAGTCAGGCTGGATCAAAACGTCCAATTTAGTCACTGCATTTTCTTGCGTCTCGCCGCCCGTATTATTGTCATCTGATCCACATGAAGCGCGAAGAGTATACGTCGTGGCATTGCGTTCTATTGCATTAGCATTAGGATCCTCGTTTTGACGAAAACCCGGCGATGTCTTTCGTTTGTCATGCGCCGGGGAGAGAGATAGAGGAGGGGAGAGGGTGATAAGTGCGACGCTCCCGTTGGCCCGAAGCACTAACGTCAGCCGCGTCAACCTCTCCCTCTTTCCCCGGCGCTGACAAACTGACAGACACCGCCGGGTTCCCGTCGAGACAAGCTATTAGGGTCATGCTAACGCATTCCTTAAGGAATCCACCAATGGATCTTCTTGCACCTTTTAGTTCTCTCCGCTTGTGCTTGTTTTTCCCACTACCTCTCACTCCGCTTGGACCTTAACTCAGGGCGGTTGCCAGATGCATTTCAGCGCTGAATTAACCAGAAGTCAGCGCTGCATCAGCGCTACTGTCAGCGCTGAAACAGCTTTGACTTGTCGCTCACCTTCTGTTAGTGAGCAAGAAAACGCGGGGGGTGGCGTGCAGTAGAGCGCTGATGCAGCGGAGCGCTGATACAGCGCTAATATACAGCAAATTCAGCTCCCTGTCTACAGTCCCGTGTCCACAGCGGGAGATTTTCTCTGCGCGGTGAGCGCGCAGCGACCGGTATACGCACCGATGGAGGGCTTGTAGAGCTGGGGCGGGCGCATGGTGGCCCCCGTGAGGCGGCCCCTGATGAGCGGCCTCTGGGGGCCCCCACCAGCCAGGCGGGCGTGATGACGGCCGCCAGCATGGACAGCGCCGTGGCCACCGTCAGCAGGGTCCACAGCAGCGTGCGCGACGTCACGATCACGTGGCTCATGGCGGCGCCGGTGCGCGACGGCCAGCCGCCTCAGCCAGGGCACCTGCTGGGAACGAGAACGATCCACCGTAAGAATCGGTCAAGTCATTCTTCTGCGTGCTTGTCTGCACAGCGGGAGTTCTGTCAGCCCCGATGGACGTCTGCTGTTTTCGCTGTAGATGAAGATATTTAGCCAGTGCATCGTGACTGCTACGCTGGTGTCTCGAACGTGCGTTACGCAGTAGCGATATACGACTGCACGTCGGTACGATGCTCGTCCACATCAAGACGGGCAGGGGTGGGGATCTGACCCCACGACATCTGGGTTCAATCCCCACGGAGCGAAAGCGCGAGCTTTTGCTCCACGTGCTCCGAGCTGTTGTGCACTGGCATACTCGGCCACTGATCCCCTCAGTCACGATTGCCCCATTTTGTAGGGAAAGGGTATACCCGGTTTCACTTTACGATGCGTCGCGTGTCCGTGCCGTGACCGTCGCAGCGCCCCTCCCTAGCGTCACGTGGTGACACTCACGCGGCACTGAATTATTCCGATAGCTCGTGGTCTTTGTAGTCTGCGCTTCGGTCCACCGTAAGACGAAACGGGGTATATGTCAAACTTGAGGGCGGCATGACAATACCGGATTCCTTTTGATTATGGCCTCTGATACATAGGGCCAAACCAAGCGCTGCCTCAATGACCGTTTAGCCGAACAGAAACTTTGCGTTAAGAGCAGGGACCCCTGATCAGAATCGTCAAAACATGTTGAGTGTAATAATTGTGTACCGCTTTGGCAGTCCACCTCAAGGCACCTGCATTCAGATTGGCAGCTAAAAGAGGTTGTGTAACGGTGGTGCACACACCACTTGGCTTGTATACGCAGTTCCAATAGAGAACTCATTTTCTGTGTCATTCTGATCGTTCGCGCGTCTTGACGGAAATTCGCAAAAGGTACAAACATTGGGGGCCCATAAGGTGTGGATTGTGCACGCTGGACTGTGGTGTGTTCGTGTCCAAACCTCAGGTCACACCAGGCTGTCACCACCCCGATACACCACATGAGTTACTGTGGAGCACTGCGATCCCTATGAATACGTATAAGTAAGCGTTCCCAGTGAGGGAAGGGTAGAATTATTTTATTTGATATCGCCGCTTTTATCTCCAAAATTATATCTGAGTAAGCTTGCACTACATCACTACATGACAAACATTTAAAAGGAAATTAAGGCTATAGCCAAATGCCGCTTGGGCGATCGACTAACCAGCTCGCGTTCGTTGCCCTAAAATTCGCACATGGCACGTACTGCTCCCGCGACTCTTTCATTGTGTTCGATCAAAAGATCGTTGAGATTCTCGATAAAGCACATAGAGCATGAAAATCCAATACCCTTTCAAAGCCCACTTAAGATGCTAGCGCCTAGCAAAATACAATAGAACAATCGCAGACTCGCTCATTGAAGACTGCTGGCTCCAGCCTCATAAACAAGCCGCCCTAACGACGTGCGACTCTATGAACCCCTAGCCTCACACATTGTGTCGATTGGCACGCGTGATTTTTACTCCATTTCACCTCACGAGAGGCTAGTCGAGCCACCGAAGCCATTCCGATGCTGCGTAAGCGTCTCCTTGTCACGTGACCTTCGAGACGGACGCAGGGACACGAGGGTCGCGCAGTCACGTGGTGCGGTTACTGCGCTGGATTCAGCTGGGAGGGCTCTGTAGCGTCCGCTAACGGTCCATCGTAAAATCAAACGAAGTGTAAAGTCTAGCATGAAAGGCAGGAAACGAACCTCCAACGCCAAGCAGCCTGAATGGAAGGGTGCAATTCGAGACGAGGCGTACAAAAGGATCCTCTCACTCCGAACTGCGCATGCGTGCACAACGGGAATAAAGGAAAGAGAGGCCAGGTCCTGACGCCTCCTTCTCGAGGCGCACTCCGTGAATAACGCTCCTCCAAGTGCCCAATCATCCGCCATCATATACTCCATCCCAAACGATCCTTTCTTTCTTTTTCTTATTTTTTTTTAAATTTATATTATTCCCGGTCATTTTGCGCGATTCGGACTCGGATCGGGAAGCTTAGAGAAGAAACGCTTTGTTCCTCGTTCGATCGCCTCTCGTGTCTTTCTGTAAAGCAGCTCCGAGCTACGATTTCCTCCTTCTCTCGGCGCATTTGTTTCCACAAGCCGGAGCACGGACACGGTTGAATGGCTCGCTGCCCGCTTGGACGTACTCGGCCTCTTCTGCTCGTTCTTCTCGGTCCGTATTCTGTGCGATCGTCTTCCGTCCTTCACTGCCGTCACTTCCACCGTACATGGAACATCTCATTTTCTCACCAGTATAGTACACTTTGCTTCTTCTTTTCTTTTTTTCTTTTGGTAAGCGCGGTAGAATATTTCGACATTTCGAATCATCTGTAGATTCGGGAATGCCATCGCTATCTTTGTATCAGGCTTCCAAAATCTCTCCCCACAGAAACACACACACACACGCAAAAAGCTACGGTATTCAAATTGCCTTTCCTCTCCTCTCGTGCACCGAGCTTTCGCCCTCGCCGCCCTCAATCGAAACGACGAGCCGTCTCCTGAACATTCCATCGCTACATATGCGACGTCGAACGCGGGCTTCGTACGCTTTTTCTTTTTCTTTTTTTAGCTTCAGTATTTCGAGAGGAGGGTATGTACTTCTCGCAGTCGTCGTTTCCGTCGTGTGCGAACGCGGCGATGCTGGCTGTTGCCGTTTTCCCTTCTCCCCGGGACCCACTGTGCGAGGCCGCGGGGGCGCGTGTAACGCACACCGCCCCCACGCCGGCGTACGAAGCGGCCGGAATGCAGCGGGATCCCCAATCGCTCGCAATATGCAGGAGGAGGAGAGTCGCAGAGGAGGGGGAGGCTGCGGACAACCTGGCTCCACGCGGCGTACGGCTCTGCCCGTTTCGCCTCACGATGGACCGCAGCCCGCGCTACGACCCGCGCGGAGCCAATCGAGCATCGACAAAAGCGCACCGTCACATGTCGCCTTTGCGGCGTTTCCTACACATCGATTAAACCAATCAGCACGCACGGTGAATGCACCCGGCGCTTTCTTCTGCGCGCGACTGGTTTAGCAGCGGGATAACAGACCTATGCGGAGAGCAAGTCGCCCGCTTCTGCACAGGGGTTCCGGTGACGTCAGAGCGACGCCGATTTCTGATTGGCTTTGATCGTAGAATAGTGGGTAGACCCAGGAAGCAAGCTGCATCGGGGTCTACCCACTATCCTTCGAACAGAGCTAATCAGAGCTCGGCGCTCTGACGTCACCATAACGCTTGCAAAAGAAGCAGACGAACTTGCGTCGTGACGATGCATTTTTTGGCGGTGCTGGATTGGCTTCAACGGATCGTGGCATCGGCTGCGGTTCGGCTTGACGTGAAACGTAGCCTAGCCAATCCAGAGCTGCGAACGTATATCACGTGACTCTGTACGCGCCCTGCACGTCGCTACGCTCCTCCAGAAGGTCACGCGACGCTTTCGCGGCACTGAGCTGGCTTCGATGGTTCGTAGGTTGTCCTCACGGTCCACCGTGTTTTCTCTTCCCGCTCTTCCGGTTCCCCGCCTCGAAATCATCTCTCTCTCCCCGAGCGATGTATCGGAAACTCTCCGAGCGAGACTGTGTATAGTACAGCCAGCGCGCGTAAAGCGTCGTCCCCGAGTCCCCGAAGTCCCCCGTCGCGTGATCGAGCAACGCTACGGTTCGGGCTTCGCTCGTCGGGGCCCAGGGACGCATATGGGACGCCTCCCCGCCCGCCCGCGCATGCAGCGAGCGGACCACCACCGCGTCGGAGGAGAAACGCGCCTTCACCGGTCGTCTCGCTGCGTGGCTTTATAGCCGGTTTCGGGGGCAGCCGAGTGTGACGCGCGCTTCGTTCATTGCGTGTTTTTTTGCTTTTTTTTTGGCATGGCGGAGTGTATTGTGAGATGTTTTCTCGTACGGTATCGGCCTACACGACTGTATTTTTTTGTGTCTATGGGAAAACGACAGAGAGCTCCCCCAACAGCAGCGTGGTAGAGACGCTGCACGTGCAAGCTCGAAGAGACTGTCCAGTGCTCGAAACGCACACAGCAGTGCTGGAACAGCCGCTCAACAACAACAACAAAAAAAACAGGAATTTTATTTTTTTGTATTACGAAGTTAGCGCTACGAGACGCCTGAATTGGTGCCGACCTTCCTGCGGGAAAGTGTCACAACGTATGAAATGCCAGCAAGCTCACCACGATACGTGATAACGTAAATACACTCGGCTTTTTTTTTTTTTATTATTTCCAGCCGACGGCGATAGCGTCCGTCAACTCCCTTCCCGTACCTTCCGCGCGGAGGTTCGGCCGGATCAATCAGTGCCTGGAGTATAACGAGGAAGGTCGAACCCATCGCAGCGTCGCATGATCTCCGATGACAGCCGAGCAGCGAAACGCCGTCTCCCCCGCATTAGAACGAAAGTGAGATGAAGCCCCGCCGTCCGCCATGGCATTACCGTCGACGCCGGGAGGAGATGAAAGAAAACGATCCCGAGTTCCCATTCTCGCGGCGGGAAAAGAGCCACGAAATAGGAGCTCTCGACGGAACTCGCCGAGCCTAGGGACCGGCGACGGAACGGCCGGAAGCCCCGGAGGAAACAATTTCCGGTGCGGGAACCGTATCTTCGCGGACTCTCCCGCACGCGATCACCTTCGGGACCGATAATCGCGAAGGCTCGTTGGTGCCGTTATCGGTGTTCTGCCGATAACGGTCTCGCTCTGTTCCACACCTAGGGCACTTATACCCGTATGCCACCCAACCATATTGTGTTGTGTGTACGTTTGTACAGCCGGAAGTTAGTCCGCCTCAATGGGCGTCTGGTGTCTCAGCTGTAGATGAGCGATTTAGCCGGTACGATACAACCGTTAGTCTGGGGTCGTGCACCACACAGTAGGAATACACGACCGCACGTTGGTACGATGCTCATCCAGGTCGAAACGGCCAGGGGTGGGGACTGTACCCAGGATTCCTGGGTTCTGCAGCGCGAGCTTTTGCTCCACGTGCTACCGAGACGAGGTGCGCTAACGCACTCGGCCATCGATCCCCTATGACACCCAGGTATAAAGAGGCCACTTAAAAGCCACAACACTCATGCAAAAGAAAACATTTTTAAGAGCCTGCATAGAGATGTATGTCACAAAATAAGCACCCCCCCTTTAAAGAAAAAAGAACACGCAACACCTGCGTGCACGCATACCCACGCACATTCACACGGCAAACACAGACATACGCATACACATATAAATGCTCAATACTTAAGTCGTGGGCCTCGTTTTTAGTTAGGAGCGATTCCGAGAGAGGCTTTTTATTTCGGAGTCGACGTCTCAAACAGAAACACGCTTCGGAATCTCTTCCAAGTCAAACTGAAGCTCACGACGTAAATATTTCGCTAATATTTTAAAGTGAAGTTTATTTCAGCGAGATGCGTCTTCTATCGGGGAACTTAGCTAGTATAGCTTTCATCGTAGGTGTCTAGGTGCGCGAGTGTACGGGCGTCCATAGCACGCCTCGGTGAATGACAAGTCCCGTGTAGTTCAAGACGAACAGGGAAATGATAATCTGTCCCGCGACTAACACAACCAGTCGGATAATCAGTTTCGTTCTCTAGCTCCCCAATGTCAATTTTTGTTTCACCTTTCGGGGGGGGGGGGGGGTATGAGTGACGTCAGTGATCGGCGGAATCAGTGACTCCCTCCCCGACTCCAGCATTCACACAAACGGCGTTGTGCCGAGAGGACGGCAATGCTATCAGACGCATTTAGCGGTCGCACTCTCGACAACAGGGCTCGGTGCGTGCTGATGTGAGTAGAACAATGGAGGCACACATGAAACGGCGATACAGCCATACGCGATTACAATGAACTAGAGGATCGGTAGTGAGATCAGGCACCGCGACGCGCGCACACGCATTGCTGTGAAGCGGCGAGCGTGGAAAGGTCCCTCGATGTACGCCATGGCGCTGTGGTCAGTGGCATCACCAGGGTCAGCGGCAGCCGGGCGGTAGACCACCAAACCCCCCCCCCCCTGCTTTCGCGTACCCCGCCGCGACTACCCCCCCCCCCCCTCTTGTGACGCCACTGGCTGTGGTAGCACAGTCTGGAGGATCCGAGCGTTCCAAGGGCCTTTGGCGAGCTGGTACGGCTTGGCGGTTTGGCAGCGCGAACTGTCTCCCCATGCAGATCTTTACCGCGTGTTTTCTGTCGCTTCTGTCGACTGAAGTACAATTTTAAATCGAGTACGACCACAAAGACAACGACGACGACGACGCCAGTAGCGCAAGAAATGCTATGCGATGCATGCCCTACTACAGCTCATGCTTTAGTGGCGCTCTCTCGTGCCGTCGACACGATATGCGGCAGCCATAAGCGTTCGCTAAGCTCACTAACCCTCCTCTACTTCACCTTAGCACAAGACGACGAGCTGCTTCCTGCTATAAAAAGACATAAAAAAGATGCTTCTTGAATGGGCAGATCAACGAGTTTGAGTAAACTTAGAGCGGGAAACCAGCGCTCAAAAATGACCCCCCCCCCCCAGTGGCGGCCATTTTGCCTTCTTTGCCACATTACTGATCACGTGACGTTAAGATGGCCAGATCTTATTGGCCAGATCACGGTCAGCAGGGCCTCGTTTTAAAATTTACTCGATCTCACTCTATGGCAAAGGTTCCGTACCTTGGCGTTTCAAAACCTATCAGCGTCCAGTTCCTCTATCTGTCTTGTCACGTGACCTGATCCGCCGGAGTAACCTGGATTCATTCGAGTAAGATCGGAACACAGCCCCAGTAAGCCCATCTAAAGCCCCTTGATGTGTTTGTGTTTATCAAGGGGATTTAGGCCCATCTGCTGACCGACATCTGGCCAGTCTGACCTTTGGGTGCAGCCATCTTGACGTCACCTGGTCACTAATGTGGCAAACAGGCAAGATGGCGGCAACTGGGGGGAGGGGAGGTGCCATTTCCGCTGCAGGCCATGGGTCCCGGCTTAACGTTCTAAGGTGATACTCAAGCTCGTTGGGGTGGATGCAACACAAAGAACGTGTAATCCAAAACCGCTTGTATCAGGAGCGGCTTGAGGACGGCATTGATGAACATCGAAAAGTTTTTCGGGTGCCTCGGACGACATGCGCAACAGCGCAAGCCACAACAAATTAGACGATCCAGATGCCACCGCCGGTATGCCGCAGAGCAAAACTTGTAGAGTTGCTGGACAAGCGGACAAATGCCGCCAATAGAATTATTCAAAAACTCGAAGCGCCTCATCGCGGCGTAATGCCACATGCGTTGTGGTAATCAGTGGGAAGCAAAATCCATATGCGCTCCACTCCTGGCCCACGTGTTCCCAGAATGCCACACGCACGGTGACGGATTTATGGAAGTAGTCTATTACGCCAAGGCGGGGAGTGTTAGTGCAGAACGACCAAAAGCTCCCCATCCCCCTGGGATATCCACGTCAGCGCGACTCCGCGCAAAGGGGTGCCGTTGTCACCACGTGATGCGCATCCCGGGTAGCAGAGGGAGGATCAGTGGCGTAGCTAGACCATCTGGCACCCGGGGCCCTTAGGGCCTTTGGTCACCCCCCCCCCCCCCGCTCCCCGAGACCGCAAGCAACAGCATGCCGGCGGCCTGCCATTTTCTCTAAACAGAGTTTCGAGGCAATTCGGTAAGATGTTGTCGCTAAAATGAGCCTCTAAACCGCACGCCTTAAAATGGAAAGTAATGCAATCAAACAATCGTTGGCATACGGTACACTGCGGCGCTGAAGCCAGTCCGTCCACGCAGATTTCCGGAAGCTCGACGGTCTCCAGTCATGGCACGCTGTGGCAACAGGGAAACGCCGTCGCCGTCACAACTTTACGAATTCAATTGCCAGAACACTACATTGCGACCGCCTCCCCGACGGCGAGCGACGCTTCTAGAACTTACGGCGGGGTCAGAGACGAGGAGCTTGCTGAGCACAAGCTCCAAAGCAGCCTGCGCCATCCTCTTGGCACTTCCCCCTCGGCGCGTGGTGCGGTGCCGTGCACGGGTGGACAGCCATGGGTGAGAGTCCGGGGTGAGGGAGACGACACGTTGAGAGTTTACCCAACACGTTGACCCCCTCCCCGCGACTCCCTTCGTGCAAGACCTTCGTGTGATTTCTTTCTTCTTCGTCTCGGCGCTTCTCTTGCTGTCTCGGCGCAGTCCGGCCCGTGGTCGGCGCAAGCCAGCGTCGTGTTGCGCTGGGTTTGGCGTAGACTAGGTGGCGTTAGCTCCAGCGTGCCCGGGCACAGCTCTTTCGAGTGCTCCCGCACTTTCCGCGCTTGTTTTTCCGCCGGTGCGCGATGACTTTGCGCGGAGCCAAGCCAGTTTTGCGACTCTGCACCAGACACGTTCGTGATGGAAGAGTGGTGACCTCATGCGCCTACACATTCTTGCAACTTACGAACCAGTCAAGCCGGGGGATTGCTCGGCGCCCCCCCCGCCATATGGCACCCCCCCCCCCCTCGTGACTGAGACTCTAGTCCGGGGCCCACGGCCCCTCGGGGCCCCCCCGTTACTACGCCATTGGGAGGATTTCTCCCCGTGTTAATACCTCCACACCGCAGTCGCGCCCGGCGACTGGGGTAAACAACACTAACTAAGCGCCCCTTGACAAAAATCGCGCTTTCCGTTTCTTAAAAACAAAAACAAAACAAAAAAAAACGCCCGACAACCTTGGTTTTCGGAACGTGCAAGACACGTACCACGAGCAAGTGCTGCGCCGCCATTCGCTTCCAAGGACCGCACGTGGCATGGGTCTCGTGCAACTGGCGCATTTGACGCTACTTGTAAACAAAAACGCGCATCAAGGGGTCTTTAACACTGACTCGAGCCGCAGCGCCATCTGCCTGTGGCGCTCCAGTCAAACGGGGAGCCACAAAACAAACCAGCAATAAACAAAGCGAGCTCTTTCTAAAGGCACGAGGAGCCGCTAACGAGCTGATTGAACACATCCTGTGCGCCAGAACTTCGCTTTATCCGCAACGACTTGAAGGGTATAAGATCGCCGGCCGCTCGGACGCACGAGAGTGCTACCTCGGAGAACTGTCTCGCTCCCCAGGGCCAGTTCTCAGTAAGGCGCCCCATTAGAGGCAGTTGAGAAGCGACGTCCATCGCCTCAACAGCCCGGTCGTTTCCCAAGTCGTTATTCCGATTGCTGTCGATTTAAAGACGCCGCGGGACCACAGAAAACGATCCCCGCAGCCACGTTGTTCCCTGGCGAACCCGCAAACTTCGCTGATCGAATAGTGGGGTGGCCATGTATCACACCTAACGGTTTATAATATAGGTTTGAACATGGAGACACCTGACACTCATTCTCAAGATTGAGAAGGTCGGATAGGAAATGAGAAAAAAACAGGCGCTGCAGACGCATAAAATTGTCCGGTCCCCGAGGTTTTTCGTCCCCTTCGATCATCACCGGAGTTACATTTTACTTACTCAAGCACAGTCTCAAATCGTTCGAACCTCCTGCATTCATACTATATATGGGAACCCAAAAAAAAAGGCGTTTTACTTACGAGGTGACAGATACTAGACATCATGGGTCATCGTACTTTCCAAACGCGTCTTCAAAAAAACTTATGAAGTAAAAAAAAAATTGGCATTCTAATTGGCATGTTTTCATGGACGTCATATTACGTGGTTTACGGGAGAAAGAAAAGGGGAAGGGGAGGGAAGCTTAGGTAAACACTCCCGTGTAATTCACACGCTAGCCTTTTGCTTACTCGATAAGCTTAAGAAAATCCGGGAGCCGGAAGGATAGCGCGTGAATCAATGAGGCTTGTTTATCTAAGTCTCGCCCCCTTCCCCTTCTTTATCTTTTCCAAGGCAATTTGGCAACCATGAAAACGCGGCAGTCAGACTGCCGGTCTGTTCACTTAGTCCACGCTTCAAAAAGGACGCTCGACGAGCGGGCACCTCAAAGCGCGCACACCTTGGTGGGGTTCATGAAGGACCCCACGGGACATTTAAACGCGTCCGCAAACTCGGGCATGTTCCGCAACGGCCCGTTCACTCGCAGCCTGGCGGGGCTCCGGCCCGGCCCGACGCCGAGTGACTCGTCCTCGCACAGCGAAGCCGCGAAGTACACGAAGAAGAGCTGCCGGCCGCTCAGGTCACTCGCTGTCTGCAGCCGGAAGTCGGACGTCAGGTGCGAGCGGTACGCCTCGAACGCCGGCACCACGGCAAGGAGCTCGAGGGCGTCTTGAACCGAAGATCCGCGCTCGGCGGGCGACGACCGCAGCGGCGCGTACTGCTCTTCGACGCAGCGCGCACGCGCTCAAACATTGCGGCGGGATCCTCGGCGGCGTCCGTCAGGTTGCCTTTGTTGTTGAGGGCCCGGTGGTAGAGGAACCTCAGCAATTCCGCGTAGACGCGCGGCGCCACCCGCGGGATCTGGAAGTGGCGTACCGACGCGTCGTCCGTCAGCGCCAGGTTGAACACGGGCAGCGGGAGTTCGAGGCGGCGGAACGGGGCTCGAGCCTCGGCAGCGCCGACAGGAAGCCGCCCGACCAGCCGGCCCAGAGCTGGCTGCCCGGGGAGTGGCTGCCGACGCCGCGGAGTTGGCGGGCCACGGCCTTCTTGAGCCAGAAGTAGTAGAAGTAGGCGAGTGGCGACATGGGCATGTTGGAGTACAGGCCGTCCAGGTACTGGCGCCGGAAGGAGGCGTCCTCGATGGTTGACGGCCGAACCAGGTCCCAGGTCATGTCGCGGAGCGCCTGGAGCGACGACGACCGGAAGTCACCCGTCGAGGCGAAGAACTCGTCCACGTACTTCTCGAATACAACCTGCACGTAGGGTGCGGTTGACGCGGGGACCTTCGTCTCATAAGGTTCGGGTGGCGCGTTTCGACTGCACGCATCAAGGTATAATGACGGTAACCATCTGTGTGATCAATTTTAATATCATTACTGTACATTAAAGTACCCGCTAAGCGTTCCGGGTAGCTGATGTCGACTCAAATAAACGTGTCTTATAATAAATCATAACGTGTCTCAACGCAACGGGTGGTAGAAATGCCTAAATCTTCAGGAAATTGGTGGTTAGCCTTCACGGCGCATGAGGTAAGTAACATATAAGTAGAAAAGCATATCCAGAATAAGTAGAAATTTTGTAACTTTCAGCTAACTTCCTAGAACAGGATGTGCTCTCTAAAATTTTCAATGCGCGTTATTACCATCTAGTGAACAATGAAGAATGCCACTTTGCCTGCAAGTGTCCCTCCAAAAGGTCCTGGACCACCTCCTCAGGGCCCAAGTAAGAGAGCGACATGTTGGTCGCCAGATACATGGGGATCACCGGCTCGAACCGGTCCAGCAGCCGAACGCAAAGCTGCCGGGGCGTCGGTGGCGACGACTCCCCGGGGCCCCGTAGGCACGCGACATGGCGTCCCGCAGTGTTGCGTTGGCCATGAATGGACTGAGCACGACCACGATGCGGAAGAGCAGGTAGTTGAGCAGGTCCGTCGCCCTGGGCAGAGCGCCGCGGTTGAAGAGGCCCAGGACATAGCCCGGACAGGCCAGCTTCACCAGGTCCTGGGAGTAGATGTCGTCCGTGCCAAAGGCGCTGCGCAGCAGCGGCGCCCAGCGGAGGTAGTCGATGGCCGGCATGTCCACAAGGGCCATTGTCTTGCAGCGCGTCAGTGCCAGCGGATCCACTTCGGGGCGCTCCATTAGGCCGATGAGGTCGCGCTCCAACTGAGAGACGTTCGTGTCCGAGAACTTGCCGTAGAAGTCCAGCAGGGCCTTGTAGCCGCCGTCGAGCCAAGAGCCGCCACCACCGCCTGCTGAGAGTCCCGGCGACGAGGTGGCGGTGAGCAGCCGCGGTTCGTTCAAGGCCCAGTAGCGAAGTCGCGGCTTCTCGGGGTCCGGGGCAATGGCAAAGCGAAAGAGGGACTCGACTCCCAGCTCCCGAAACACGGCGCCAATCTTGGAAGACACTTCGTCCGGGGACAAGAATGCTGAGGCTGAGCTCAAGTAGGGCCAGTCCTGGCGGCAGAAGCGCGAGCGGCGCGCGTAGGGTTCAATGACTTCCTGCTACTACAAGTTATGGCGAGATTGAAGTTTCTGACATCTCTAGATTTCTATGACATGGCTACTGACATATTCCTAGGTTTTGCCTCAAAGTTGGCTCGTATCATCTGCTGTTGTCCGAGTCCACAAATACAGTAGAATAACTCCGCCTCCTTCCCAAGGTGCTACTAGGTACTAGCCTATAGGCTTGCCCTACTAAAAAATGAACTAAGAAAACAAGTGACTTTAGGAATTGAAAGAAATAATATATTATAAAAGTTTCAAACTCGGAAGCGAGTACATTCAGCCCGAACATAAGACGGAGCACCCAAAATTCTGCGGCCAATCAGGTTGCGTTGCCGACAATCTCAGCGCACGCCAAATTATATAGATGCCACCACCAACCTTCCCACGTATCGGAGATATATGTCTAGCCACCGAAACGGTCGATGACCACAGTGCAGACTGTTCTCGACAAGGACACCCTGGTGTCTGCATAGGTGCCTCCGTGTCACTAATATTGACGAAGTAAGATGACCGCAATAAAAGCAATCAAAATTTAAAGGTCAGTATGGCGCCTCCATGCATACACTTAAGCGTCCATGCAGAGAGGTTACTTGAGAACAGGGCTTGCACGCATTGTTCCCGGTGTATGTAGACCAGGGACGGCAGATTTATGGGTCAGGCCTGGGGGGCGGTAGGCATTCGGCAGCGGAGGAAGGGGGAGTCTGCTGATATATGACGTTACGGTCGAAATGTTTCCCAGATCTATTTTGTTGACCCAATGTTTGCTATGTCACCAAAAACTAAACTTTTGGCTGGTGTGTATCCATGATTTTATTAAAACAAATGTGACCTTGGGGAGCTTAGACGGGGGGGGGCGGTCGCCCCCCCCCCTATCTTTTTAAATCCGCCCCAGACGTAGACGGCGCATATTGTATAGGGAGTATTCACAGGACGCTATATTTTGGTACGCTGTTCACCGCGCATGCTCGGAATGAGTCTACACTTATAAGCTGCCAAGACCGACAATTTTTGATCATCTGGAATGTACCTTACAAAACCGCTGTGCAGCTTCGCTGTCAGCTAGTACTTAGCAATCACAGACTGAGATATGGCCGACACTGAATGCCCCTGGGAATGCCCCCTATACGTTGTCGTTGAAAACTCAGGCGCGCTGTTATATCTTCTGTGTGATCGTACCGCGGCCGCAGGAGAATTAGAAAGTTGCCTAACCTGTCAAGTTCCTCGCGACATCAATGGCTGGTCAAAGGTTTAATCTTGCGATGCAGTGTACTCAGAGATAAATAAACAGGTGCAACGGCCGCGTCGCGCTATCCTTACGTTAGAGGCCTGCACGGGTACGGGCCAGTTCGCGGGCGGGGCTCGGACTTCACGGCTACATTCATGAAGGACCCGGGCCGGGCACGGGCCTTGCATTTAATTTAAACGAGAGACAGCGGGCCGGGCTGGGCCGGGCTCCTAAACATCGGCAGTACAGACCTCTACCTTAGGTTACTTTGTTTTCCTGGCTGATGCCCCGTTCAAGCACATATACAGCTCACAAGTGAAGATAGCTTTGGCAGGCTTGCAGCCGAACGTACTTGCCCAGATTAGCGCAGACATGGCTGTTACCAGAACCCCCAACTACAGTCACTAAGGGGATTAGAGCAGCGGGGCGTCCCTTTTGAAATGCCCAGCCTGCAGCACGCGCTCGCTGCGTTTCATCGGGCTTTCGCTGCGCCTGTACGAGCGAAGGTCAGGAAATGCCACAATTTTATCAAAGGTAGAAAGCTAATATTGGATATGTGACAACGCAAAGACCTCCCTTCAGTTCTTATCCTGTCAGGGAATATGCCCTCTGACCTAAAAAAATATAGATAAATAAATAAATAAAGCCGTCGGCCAAGCGTCACGTAAAATAACATTCCCCCGTGATCGCTGTTAGCATCACGAGACGTAAGACTGACGGTCGACTGTTTCAGACAGCAACCTGCTTCTCTGTCTTTAGCAACCTCTCAGTAAACTAAACTAATGTACTATGCACTCTGCCCATCCCGTTCACCGAATCTGATGTCCCCATGGCGGCACCTGAAAGCCGAGCAGATAGAAGAAGGTGGCCCTAATCTCGGAGAAGAGGTTCTCCTGCGGGCGGATACAGTTGGCGAAGAAGCGCGACATCTCGGGCACGTCGTCTGCGGCGCGCTCCAGCAGGTCGGCCATGACGGACAGATAGGTGTCCAGCTGAAGCCGGTCCACGGAGGCATGCGGGTGCCGCTGGATCCAGCGGGAGCACACGAAGTGGTAGAAGTCCACGCACGGGTCTACGGAGTACTCCAGCTCCGCCTGGATGCGCGTGGCTTGCTCCACGCACGCGTGGGTGCCACAAGCGGAGTCTGAAGGGCTGCCGGACGCCTGGATCCGCGTTGCGAGGCGAGCGTTAAAGGGGCAGTGCAACGATCTTAAGGTTGAAAGTATTTACCGCTTGTATTTTTGATATTGCTTATCGTTCCACAAGTAAACGAAAACATGCATCCTTCCTTCGAAATACAGCGATTCCGCCGCGTAATTGCGAAGGAAAAAACTAATTGTTTGCCTATCTGCAGCCGTGTGTGGCGGTTGCAGCAAATGCTGTGTGACGTACTCTGGGGGATGTCGCTGGTAAGTTAGCGATTTGTGCAATTTTGTGCTCAATTTAATTTTTTTTAACATCTTGTCGTTTGAGCGTAGATAAATACGGGAATAGTCTAGTATTATCCCTAAAATGTATTAAATCGTCCTGGCGCCATCAACGATTGTCTGGTGATTTTGAGAAAAGAATTTTAGCCATATTTTTTTTTCCGTAGACAAAACCAGTGTTTTATTTATTTTTATATTTTGACTTTTTAGGTATTGATACTCTCAATGAATAAATGCACCAGCTTCGAGCACCTCTGTAGTAAATCCCAGCGCGATAAGATAAGAAACCAATTTATACGGTCAGTTTTAAGTGCGCTCGATCCATTTCGCCCACATGGTATGTGCCGGCCCGGCATTTTCCGGCTAGTATTACATCGCAACATCCACTTTTCGTGCTCTATACATACGAAAGCACCACGATTCCCTTTACATCGGCCGTCATGTATTCGAGCTGCGTACCGGAGCCGGAGCGGCTTCCTGGAGCCTGAGCCTCCTTGGCGCCGCTCTGCGGGGCGGGTGTCCCGAGGGGAGCTCGGGGTCCCTCCCGCCGACAGCGGGGTCCTTTCCGGCGGGGTTGGCGGGGCCCGAGCCGAAGGTGCCCGTGGCCCAGTGGACCGACGGCAGAGAGACGAAGCCCACCAGTCCGAGGACCAGCACGAGCACGCCCGAGAGCAGGCCCCAGTAGGCAAGGTATCGGAGCCCGCCCCAGCGAATGGACAGACCCCCGGGGACCAGGAAGAAGCCCGTACCCTCCGCTGTTCCGTCCGCCATGCATGCGCCTGACAGCACGCGATTGGGACTCGCACGCGGGGGCCACGCTGTCGGTACGGGATGGCGTGTGCGCCGCCAATACGCTTTGTCCTCTTCGGTTTCTTTGCTGGTGACGACATCGACATTAGGGGCGTTCGGGATAGGAAATTGACTGAAAAAATGCACGTGACTCTTTCTGGTGTTTCTTGGAAGAGCGTAATTTTCGCCCGAAAAACCCGTAAATCTGCGGGTCTTCCACATCTTCATAGCCCGATCCAAATTCCGAGATTCCTACTTAACCCCTTCTCTCGTTTTTTAAACATTACATCCCAGCTGCACGCCCTTCGATTTGGTTCTGTATTGGTCCCTCTCAACTGTGTCATCAAAAATTGGCTGCAGAAACCACTATTGTTGATTGTCTATGAATCGCGATAGCATTCGTCATGAAACACACAACGCAGTAAACACTTTATTTATGAATGGTTCACGACGTAATTATTGACGTCAGCGCCACTGCAGCGCCACTTCAAAATTGAGTGATTGCTTCGTCTCTCTGTGTAATCGTGAAATCTTCTGTCACTGTCTAATCGTTTAATGTTCAAACTGTTTCCCCACCATCATTGCAGTTTCGTGTGTGCGTCTTGTCCTGTCTCTGTGTATCGTTCAATGTTCAAGCTGCTTCATCATCACCATTTATCATATACCAACTAGCTCAACTCAAACCGATAATTGCTTCGTAGCTTGGGTGCAAATGTGAATGTGTGCGTACTGCCGCTCTGTGTATGCACGGCGCGGGTTTATCTGCTTTCTGGGACGACGTCTAGGACGACCTCTAAGACGACCTCAAGGACGACGTCTAGGACGTCAAAGATGACGTCTGGAGGGACCTCTAGGACGACCTCTAGTGCGATCGCAAGGATGACCTCTAGGCCGACCTCAAGAGCGACGTCTTGGGCCACGTCGAGGACGACGTCCTAGAAGACGACGTCAAAGATGACGTCTAGGGCAACCTCTAGAACGACGTCCAGGACGACGTCAAGGACGTCAGGTCCTTCGAAGAGGGTGCGAATGTGAAGGAGTTAGTACTGCCACCCCGCATACGCGCGGCGCAATCGAAGCCAGATCCCGTATCGCGAAAACCGGGTGAAGTAGCTAAAAAACGCTATCGCATTAAAGAAGATGTTCAAAACTATCTGCGTATCTCTCTACTCGGTCACAAATAACGAAATAAAAATGATTTATGTTTGGATTGTGTTGCTCGATTCTCACACACTGGTCGTGCGTAGATTACGCAAGCTGTAAATATTTAGAACCGCGTTACATGGCCTTTTTTTAAGGTGGACTGCAGCAAAGGATCGTCCAGCGGGAAAGCCAAATGCTTGCACTTTCAGCCGTTGCGGCAGTCCCTGTCAAGCTGAGACAGAGTGTAGCGGCGGTATTTCAATTAGAAGTTGATAAGAGTTGCGACCCCGCTGGAAAGACGGAGGCTCGTACCAGAAGAAATGCGGCGCCGCACAAACTTTGAGATGATTCTTACATACATCGTGAGATACGACGCCTAGCCAGGAGCTCTGTGTAAGCTCCCGTCAGCGCATAACTGGCCAGCGAACATCGGCGCAAGCAGTGCCTTGAAATGAATCGGAGTTTTCATTCGTGCGATAGGCTTGACGTCCGAGTTCTACCCGGTATCGACATGTTCACGAACGTTTGAACGTCGACATCACTTTTTGGCACCCAATACCAATTGGTTGGTGGCTTGAGAAATGTTAGAGTTTCACTAAATTCACGTAAAGCTTCGCCAACTTCGCGCTTTGATGCGCTTCGATGCGCTTTGTTGAAACAATGCTTTCCGGAGAGTTGTTTCTACAAGGTTGCAGGTTTTATTGTCAGAGACTTTCGCGCAGTGCCACGACCTTGGATGACCTTCACTCGCTAGCTTGCCCCTGTTCTACCTGATGCTAGTAAGGTTAACAGTTCCCATACACTGCCGCCGTGCGTTCAAAAATAAGATTGCTAGATATTTTCGTTTCCTTTGTGAAAAACTCGATGATGGAAGGACGCGCAAATGTTCCGAATTCCACCAACGCCGAACCAACAAAATCAAAGACGCACTCTATTAAACAGCGGGCGAATATGCATGTGACGTTTGTCCCGATACGTTTCGCACGACTGCTGCTCACTTTCCTCGTATTCAGGTAGAAAACTAAAGGACGCATTCCGTATGATGCGATGATTATTGAATTGGTGACGTTTATGACGTAGTTGGATACGCGTTGTTTTATCAAATAATTTGAATATATTTAAAAGAAATATACAATCAATCTGAGCACCACAATCAAGAAAAGGTCACGACTGAAAGTTTGTAGCTCAGACTCACAAAATAAATTATTAACGGCAACCGTGCGGCCAAAACGAAATAATTTGATTCTGAAAAGCTGAGTACAAGATGGAAAGCAAAACTAGACATGAAAACGTTTATTACAAGCTTTGTGGGCGGCAGCCCTTCTCCATATTTTAGTTACCGGGCAAACAACCCGCATGACATTTATAACATTGAAGTAATGATATTTCCAATAAACACTTTTTTCGCGCATATAAGGGATAATAATTTCGATGTCGTGACTCGTGTTAAGGTTTTCACATAATAAATAAATTCCGAGCGTTAGTTTCTTTGTTCTAATAGCCAATCCGGTCAATGAGGGCGGCCAAAAAGGTTGCGAACCGTAGTTTTTGAGAAACTTGGTTCGGCTTTTCAACCAGCAGATGTCTAATGCGGGCAAGCAATCAACCCAGGTGCACTAAGCTAAGTGTTCCTCTCCCTCCCCTCCTCCCCTCCTCCCCCACTCAAAAAAAGAAAAAAAAAGAAGAGAAGCTTTTTTTGGTTAAGGCAGAACAATTCCGTCGCAATTCATACCTCTGTGCAGCAAATTCAACAGCTTAACCATACTGCGCTGAAACTTGTCGCACGACCTATAATTAAGATAAAAACCCAAGACGGAATATTTCTAAATTGTTGATTTAATCTGTACTCATCGCACCCATCATCATACAATTCGAATCTGTGCATGGCGTATCACATGATCAAAATATAATTAATGCAAGAAATCTAAACGCCGAGCACGATTTCACTCAGCTTCTTGGCCACGTAAGGATTACTTTTTTTAATATAAAATATCGCAAAATAAAAGAAACTTTAACAGTAAAATATGAAGTAATGTTAACTTTTACTGTTAACGGAAAGTTAATGCCACACTTAATCAACTGTTTTTCTATAATGTGGATTACATTATTGAAAGTGAAGAAGAAAAAAAAACACGAGTGGACATTTTGTAACGACCATATCATTCGACGGCGGAACAAATAACGTTGCCATTAAAAGAAGAAAAAAAAATCCGAAGGAATCGACACACACACACAAAAAAAAGAAGCCATTTCGGATCCCTTTCCGAATCGGTTTCGAACGACCGAATCTTTTTCCCATTCAGTAACGAAGGGCGAAGATGAATGAAAGACAGATCCCGACGGGGAACTAATTTTTATTAGTCGCGCGGTACGCGCGCGACACAGATAAGCGGATTGTTACGCAGACGAGCGAACACTCGCTCCCTCACACACGCACATACATGTTCACACATGACGGTGCAGATCTCTCGCGCATTCAAATGAGGCGTAGCGCCGCTCGCGAACGGCGAAAACCGCGCACTGCGTCCCCCGTTTCCCCCGCGCACTCAAGCCGACTTGGACCACAGCGGACGCTACGAGCAATCCCAGCCAATCCAGCGCTGTGGACACATCACGTGACTACAAGCCCCGCGCGTTGAGAGGTTCACGTGACACTTACACGGCCGTCGAATTGACATCCATGGCTCGTAGCGTCCTGTGCGGTCCATCCAAAGATGAAACGGAGCATATTATACGCCATTGCTCATCACTCGCCTCGAGATTCGATCGTTACGGCTGATCTGGTGGCAAGCAGAACTACGCTTTCTTTTACACTTGTAGCAATGCGAATGCTACGGACAGCGAGGTCGAAGCCATGCAAGGCTTCTTAAGAGTTCGTGCTCTGTACCCTTGCCCTTGCTCTGTGCCCTTAGTCTGGATGCTTTGGTCCCTGTTAGATTCGATATGCCATGATCGCATTAATGGAATCCCAGCCCCTGTAAACGCAGCCATGGATAAACAAGAGCACGCTTCCACACCATTCGATCTGGGTTTCGAGGCCAATATTCGACGTCAATTATCTTCTGCTACATCATGGCTGCTAGCGTGGTTTCCACGGTGCTTCAGTCCCGCACTGCCGGGAGCAAGCGTGCAGGTGACTTCCCTCAGGGTTGGGCAGAAATACTCAAAATGTATTCGGAAATACAAAAATACTGGGATACATTAGAATAGCGGCTAAAATACTGCTACTCAAAAAATATATCTGTAAAAATGTATCGCGATACGTATCGCAAATGCAATTCAAATAGAGGCAAAAGGTGTTTGGAAATACAAATACAGGAATACATTTTAGGGAGGGCAGAAATACAAATACAGAAATAGTGATACTGCAATACATTTTCCAAATTTGTTTGAGACGCCAACTGAGATGAAGCTTGAAGTTTGAAGGGAAGTTTTTGTTCTCGAAATAACTTTCCCGTGGGCTTGGCACTTCGCCTTGAAGGTAGTGGTTTCGAACGACGAGGAGTCTTCAATGGGCTCGAAAAAACGTTCCATCAAGGACTGACCGCGGTCCCTTCCCTGACGTCCTCTCTGTCTGACGAGGGATGCGATAAAAGACTTTGACCTCTAAATAAATTCTATGTCACTCTAAATTCCATCAAAACGTCACCGCGCCCCTGTCCAATAAGGACGACCCTGTCAACATTCATCACATGACGTCACGGTGGAATAAAATGGTATTCTTTATCAGGTAGGTGTGGCCTTGAACATGAAACTTTACCCACGCTGTTGTATGAAAGGACAATATGTACTTTCGTTGTAGGTTACCTCGTTGAAGATCGTGCAGGCAGTGTCATTTGGAATTTTCGAGAATAGTGGACCACCTGAAGCATCCTGGAACACGTGTCTCATCTTCTGTTACGGTTGGAAAAACGATACGATGGCATCCCTGTTGTGAAGGTCCTTTCTGCCGACCCTCTGCCACCGACGCATGAATTGACTTGCAGTCCTCAAGTTTCGCCTAGCATCATCCAAACACAGACCTCGTGGATTGCGATCTGATATTGCCGACACAGGTGCGAGCTCTCCGAGAAACAGCGCGCTCGAGACGAGTCGCAGGTGTACGAAGTCTGGGTCGGCACAACGAGGCCACGTCTGGCCTCCTTCCTGGGTTTCGGAAAACCAGAGCAGCGGGTCATGTTCAAGTGGGCTGATGACGTACCCTTGAGCCGTGCAATATTACGGGCGCAGCCGCAGGCGCATTCGAATATGTGTTGAACTTCACTGCGTGAGTCATCCTACTATTTCAAGCCAACCATCGCCAGGCTCGTGCTGCAACGGGCTGTGACTCAGCTTTGCCGGCTGGGTGTACTGTGTACGCTAAGGCGAGAGAGACGGTTAGCAGCGGGCATTGGAGGCCAGCAAACAATGACTCAAGAAATCCCTACCTAAGGACCTGCGGCAGAAGATGCTCTGACTCTACTCCTGGCACGCCACCTGGTTCGAGTCCCCGACTACGCAACACTTGTCGGAAGAGAGAAGAGGACGCATGGAAAAATAGTTTGGAGAATCGGAAGGAACCTTGGTCAGCATAGTACACAATGCCCCAGCATCTCCTTGATCCTAGTGCCCTCAGAAGTAAAAAGAAAAAGAAAAAAACGTTCGGACTTGTATTTTTTTGTTTTTTTAGGGGGGGGGGGAGCATTTTTAAAGAAATGTAACGAAATACAGTTCATCCTGATTGTATCGCGATACAAAGAAACGTTCCAAATGTATTTCGATACAGGAATACAGATACTGGTGAAAAAAATGTATCGCGATACAGAAATACAGATACGAAATGGATTTCTGAAATACTATCGCAATACATTTGTATCGCGATACTGCCCAACCCTGCTTCCCCTTTCATTTGCACGCACTCGCGCAGCTAGCCCCGACCGCATTGGAGGAGTGCGGAAGCTACGCTATAGCCTTGACATAGTAGCAGAAAATAGTTGACGCCGAGTGTAGGGCTGCCAGTTCGGCGGAGCCGTTCTTTCCCCGTTGCTCGCTTGACTCGATTTCACGGCACCATCGGAAGCAATGCAATCATACAGCGAAGGCTGGAGCGCGTGCTTTCCGGTTATTTAGGCTTGTTTCTTTCTTTCTCGTACCTTTTTTTCCTTCTTGCTATTGCCCTTTTCTAGTTTTCATCGTGTTTATTCCCCGCATCGTTCTTTTAGGTGTGTTTGCATTACGTACGGTCCCCTTTTATTGGCTCCCCGATTTACGATCAATTAAGGAAAACGCGATAAGGGACGGGGAAGAAGCGGGGGGAGGGGGGGGGGGGGCTGCAGCGAAAGTGCGGAAGGCACGAGGGGATCGTATAAAAAGAAAAGAAAAGCGAGAATAATGGCCTAAAATAACGACGAAGATAAACTAAAGCTACACCGCGGCTTCGTGATACGCATAAAACTTCGACCGCCTGCCTGTTTTTTTTTTCATTTTATTATTATTATTTGTTCGCACGTTTCTTCGCGACGAGCAAAACAAAAGTTAGCATCGGCGGAACAAAAGAAAACGAAAGCACATAAACTGTGATAAAAAAAAAGTCAAGAAGTAATAAAGAGTGCGAAGAAGAAGAAAGAGTAAAACCGCCTAAGAGAGGAAACGAGGCAAAGGGAAGCAGTAAAAGAGCGATAGAATACCGAGCGGCTTCGCCCAGAAGGCGCCGCCAAGCAAAGCATCGGGACAAGTTGGAGACACGCCCTCGCGGCGCCAAAAGAACGTGTTTTGCACCGGTTTTCTTCCTTTTTTTTACCGAATTCCCTAGAGAAAATTTGGGTGTGTGATGCGCGTGTTGACAAACGAAGACGGATGTCTCTATAAAGAGAAAACAAAAAACAAATAATCTCTCGGTTTCTTGCCGTCCTGGAAACCTCACCGCGGCCACAGCCGAGACACAGCGCACAGTTACACTACGATGCCCCCAAACGCGTTCCTTACTGGCGTGTTTGGCGTCCTATTCCGCATCGGACAGTGGTCCCCAAGTGGAAAGAGATTGACGTCACAAAAGCCGGAGTGTCATACTGTCGGATGCCGCGATACTGGCGGCTGGTCGTAGAATTTCCCGGCAAAAAAGCGCGAGCAAACGCGAGTGTCGCTGTCGTCGCGGCGTCCCAACCCCTGGCTGCCGAAGCTTCCGTGGTCTGACAAGCTGGAGAGTGACTTGCAGCAGAACAGGCGTCTGCCACATCTACCAGCGCTGCTGTGACACAGCCAGGATCGCTGCCATCGAGAGCGCGACACTTTTATGTCGTCACCAAGCGGATATCGAGGGACCACTTTCTTTCTTTTTTTTGGACGCGGTAAACACACCGGTCGGAGAAGCTGCGCTATAGTTACACAGCCGTGTTCAAACTTGGCGGATTTACGTACCCATAAATTTAGCAGACTGTGATCGCGTGATACTGTGACGTCACGTGGCTCCATGACGTCGCATGACTGTGACGTCACGTGACACTGTAATTTGGCGCTAAATTTAGGGAGAAGCGAGCCACAGCGTACGTACACAGAACACACGCGGGATCTGCTGCGAAACCTCGCAAATAACCGCTATAGACAGAAAAAAAAGTGCGCAACCAATTGTTTTTTTTTAGCACGTACCTCGCTGTCATTGGAACTGACCGGTCAAAAAACGCGCTAGGTTTTACTTTCTAAAACTTTTTCGTTATGTCACCTTATGCGTCGTGTGAGTGTGTCGAATATGTCGGAGTCGCGTAGAGTTGGTTTCGTGAAAAGCTTAGGGAAGTCGAGCTCTAAACTACATGATTGTAAAGACTGAAACTAACGGTCCCGATACTCAGGCGCGGGCTCAGCAGCACTGCTTAAGTGAGGCTAACTTATAAACAAACGTTCGTTTTTACTCAACAAATATGTACGCCAAAAAAAAACAAAAAAACTCTCGCACTGAAAAAAAAAAAAGACCACCAAGCGCAATAAAAAAAACGGACTCTCCATAAAACTAATTTAATTGCTGCTCCTCAGTTTTAGTCCGGCACATAACCTAAATGTGCATACCTTTCCTTCACGTTCGTCCGGCGCCCGTTTTCAACGCCAAGCGAGCGTACCGCCGCCCTGAAGACCCGGCGTTTCTGCTTCACCGCACAAACTCTTGATGCGGAGCAGCATACATCCCAGGGGCTTTAGAGGAGACGGACGTTCTGTTTATGCGCCTATGACAGCAGACCCGGCGGGAAGTGCGTTTCGAGTAGATCATTTTAAAATATAATTTTTCCGCTCGCTGCGTGTCGCTCGGGTGTTGCTTCTCTCAGCTTCAGAACATGACCAGCTTTGGCCGAAATGGTGAGCTCTAGCTGCTAGAGCGCAGTTTTTGCCCTGGCCACGGTGCAGTCGCGAGTAAGCGTTATAGGGGGCCGTACAACGGTATTCAGTTGGAAACTTGAAATGTTCCTCACATCATACGTTTGTTTTTTGCGCGTAAGTGTTTTGTAGCCTTTGAGTGCGCTTCCACTGTACTGTGAAACGAAGTACTTAAAAAATATCATTGTAGTTGGAAGTGTAACATAAACCAGCATTTGGATTTTGCGATAAGCGTCTCGGCGACTGGACTGTACCAAGAAGAGAAAGAGAGAGAGAGAGAGAGAGAGAGAGAGAGAGAGGGGGGCACTCACAGTCAGCCAATCCAACTTGGAGGGATCCTGCGCGACGCTCATTAAAATGTTTCGGGCGGGTTTGACCCTCGCATCGATCGAACGACGAGTAGGAGCTAACGATGAACGCGTACGGGTTGAAAACACCGCGACGGACGTCAGTCTGCCCGGACGGGACGGAACAGATTACGGACTAATTGCGCGGCGTTGAGAGAGAAATCCCGTACTCCGTTTACCCCTAAGCTGACAGAGCGATGGGAGCTACGCGTTGGCCGGACCAATCAGCCACCTTCCTTCCACCGCCCGACTCCCGCTCTCTAAGCGCAGGAGCGCGATCACGTGACGACAGATGGACGTAGACGACCGATCGACCGAGCACGTAGCTTCCGCCGCACTCTCGGCTTAGGAGAGAACGGACCATGTGGCGCCCTGGTTCGGAAAGTTGGGGATTACGTCCGCCAACTCGAGAAAACAAATCTGCTGAGCTCCGAAAACTGCGGAAACGGCTCTCAGTCTCCGGCGGCACCGAGGCGTAAGCGTCCGGTTGCCATCGTTAGCGACTTGCACGTAAAATTTTATGGAGGCCAGAAAAAGAAAAAAAGAAACGAAAAGACAGAAGGAAATCTAATCGCACGAAACTGCGTTAATCCTTTAACGCAACCCGTTGCTATAGTGTACAATTTACGCGGACAGACTAACTATATATATATATATATATAATATATATATATATATATATATATATATATATATATATATATATATATATATATATATATATATATATATATATATATATATATATATATATATATATATATATATATATATATAATGTCAGGAAGACAGAAGCTCAACGACCGGTCTCAGTGATGTTTATATTCGAACTGGCCCGCGGTGGCGAGCGCGGGCCACGCGAGCTATCGGTGATGGCGATGATGGTGGAGATATGATGATGCCCGATGACGACGATGAGGGTCTTCATCACATTACCCCCCTCCTCGGGGGGGGGGGGGAAGAACGTGGGGAGGAGAGGAGCTATTGCAGAGGTGGGTGGTACAGTTTCAATCGGTTCACGTGTAGAACTTCCGCTGGTCGACGGCGGCCATCGGAGGAGGAAGAAGTGGGCTCGGCGAGGTACGAGACAGGGGATGTTTTCTCGGTGATCCGGTAGGGACCAATGTACTTGTGGAGAAACTTGTCCACTCGGCCAGGTTGTCGGGCTGGAGTCCAAACCCACACAAGGTCACCAGGGGAGTAACAAGTGTTCGTGTGGTGCTTGTCGTAGCGGTCCTTGGTGACCTGTTGATGCCGCGACGTGCGGAGCTGCGCGAGCTGGCGGCATTCTTCGGCGCCAAAGATGAAGTTCTCAAGGAGTTCACTTTGATTGTTGATTGATGGGGCGACAGGAAAGATGGTGTCCAGAGTGCATGATGCTTCGCGTCCGTACACTAAATGAAAGGGGGAGTAGCCCGTGGTAGACTGGAGGGCAGTATTATAAGCAAAAGTTACGAACGGGAGTACAGTATCCCAGTTTCTGTGGTCGGGGGTAACATACATAGATATCATGTCTGCAAGGGTCTTGTGAAAACGTTCGGTTAAACCGTTTGTCTGTGGATGATAAGATGATGTTGTTTTATGAATTACGTTACAGGCTTTCAGAATAGCTGTAAGTGTACTCGAAAGAAACTGCCGTCCGCGGTCGCTTAAGAGGACTTGTGGCGCGCCATGACGTAGAAGTATGGTGTGTACAAAGAATTGAGCAATTTCTTCAGATGTCGCAGAGGTCAGCGCGGCAGTCTCGGCGTATCTAGTTAAGTGGTCAACGGCCGTGACTATCCAGCGATGACCATGCGAAGAAACGGGGAACGGACCGAACAAATCGATTCCTACTCGTTCGAAAGGCGCGCTGGGGCAAACTAATGGTTGCAGCAACCCAGCAGGGGCAGTGGTTGGACGTTTTCTACGCTGGCATTTTAAGCAGGACTGAACATATTTAAAAACAGTTGTCTGAAGCTGCGGCCAGAAGTAGCGTTGCCTAATGCGAGCGTACGTTTTGTTAAACCCCATGTGTCCTGAAGCAGGGTCATCATGAAATGATCGAAGAATGTCAGTGCGCATTTGTCGAGGAACTACGAGGAGCCAGCGGTTTCCTGAAGGGGAAAAGTTATGCCGGTAGAGTATACCATCTTGGAGAGAAAAGTTCTGTAACTCTTTTCGCAACTTTTTGTGAAGGAAGTTATTCGGTTTATTAAGATGGTCGATGATGCCTTTGATCCATGGGTCTTTGGATTGCTCGTGTGTAATAGAGTCGAAATTGAGTGCTGAGACATCAAAAACGTCATCCATGTTTTCAAGCCGTTCATCTGGTTCGTCTACTGGACATCGAGATAGACTGTCAGCGTCTGTATGTTTGCGCCCAGATTTGTACACTACTGTATAATTGTACTCCTGAAGCGCAAGCGTCCATCGACCAAGCCTGCCAGTGAGATCCTTCAAGGAAGAAAGCCAACATAACGCGTGGTGATCGGTCACAATAGTAAAATGTCTACCGTAAAGATATGGCCGGAGTTTGTTAATGGCCCAAACGACAGCTAGGCATTCTTTCTCGGTTATAGTGTAATTCTGTTCGGCGGCGGAGAGCATTCGGCTCGCATAGGCCACAACATATTCTTTTAGTGTGTTGGGATCGGTCTGCAATAGAACAACACCAAGGCCATATCCACTGGCGTCGGTGTGCAACTCTGTAAGGGCGGAGTCATTAAAGTGCCCCAGGATTGGATCAGACTGGAGAGTGGCTTTGAGAGAGCGAAATGAGTCTCGACATTCAGGGGACCAGATGAATGGTGTATTGGCCTGTAACAGCCGTGTAAGTGGGGCAGCCAGTTGGGCGAAGTGAGGTACAAAACGGCGAAAATACGAGCAGAGTCCTAGGAAACTACGAAGTTGTTTGATGTGAAGAGGAACAGGAAATTCGTTTACTGCCTTGAGCTTGTCTGGGTCGGGCCGAATGCCATCCTTATCTACTAGATGCCCAAGGATCTTAATTTGTCGAGAGGCGAAGCGGCACTTTTTTGTGTTGAGTAGGAGGTTAGCTTTTGCGAGACAAACTAACACTTCGGACAGGCGAAGGAGATGGTCGTTAAATGTACGAGAAAAAATAATAATGTCATCAAGGTAGCAAAGGCATATGTGCCATTTAAGACCACGAAGAACGTTATCTATCATGCGCTCAAATGTTGCTGGCGCGTTGCAAAGGCCAAAAGGCATTACGTTGAACTCAAAAAGGCCGTCAGTTGTAATGAAAGCTGTTTTTTCTTTGTCTTCTTCCTTCATTGGTATTTGCCAGTAGCCGGACTTTAAATCCAGGGATGAAAAATATTCGGCTCCTTGTAGGGTGTCTAATGTGTCATCAATTCGTGGCAAAGGGTATACGTCCTTGCGAGTGATCTTATTGAGTCTACGGTAATCAACGCAGAAACGTATGCTACCATCCTTCTTTCTTACAAGGACTACTGGTGAAGACCAGGGGCTCGAGGATGGGCGGATGATTCCCTTACGCAGCATTTCTGACACCTCTTGGTCAATAGTACGGCGTTCTGAAGGAGACACGCGATATGGGCGTTGGTGAACGATTTCTCCGGGAGGCGTATTGATCGTATGTGCTACCGATTTTGTTGTGCTTGTGAAGGACGTGTAAACGTCGAAGCACGATTGGAAACGAGTTAATAAATTAATTATTTGCTTTTTATGAACGTCCTCCAGGTCAGAGTCAATGGCATTCAAAAGAATTTCGTTGGAAATAACAGGCAACGTTGGAGGGTCAAAATGCTGTGTTGATTCGAGCGAAGCAAGTTCCAAAGAATGATGGGGTTCGATACTTGCGACGACTGTGTCCTTTACGAAAAGAAGTGGCTGGTGTGTAACGTTACATACAGGGAGTACTGTTTTGCCGTCGGTAAGTTTAGATAGGGAATGGGGTACTATGAACCCATGCGATAGCAAGATTGTAGACCGAGGAGTTACTACAAAAGTCCCCGAAAGGCTTGGTTCGCTCGAAAAATTCACCAGGAAGGATGCTAGCGGGGGAATGACAGTATCTTCACAAGCCCGTAATTTGGTTTCAGCAATTATGGAATCAGACTCGTGGTTATTTGAGTCTCCCAAACTGACGCCTTTGCAATTAATGACAGCTTCAGCAGATTGAAGAAAATCCCAGCCTAGAATCAGGTCGTGCGTGCAAGATGACAAAACCATGAATTGAATGATGTGGCACGTACCTTGTATGAAAACGCGAGCCGTGCACTGAGCGGTGGGATGAATGATGTCTGTGGACGCCGCCCGCAATGAGCAACCATGGAGGGGTGTTCTAACTTTGTGAAGACGTAAGCAAATGTCCTCTCTTATAACTGAAGTAGCCGCCCCTGTGTCAACTAAAGCGTACAGGAGTAAGCCGTCGATATGTACCTCGATGAGATTGGATGGGTCAGAGGGAGGATGATGAAGGCTCTCCCGTGACGCAGTTGCTCCTCCAACAACTGCGGAACCTAGTTTCCCATATTGGGCCGCGCGTCTCTCCTCGAGATCATGGGTGAGTAAGAGCGAGGATACGGAGATGGGGAGCGGCGCCGTGGAGCTTCCGGACGACGTGCTGGATAGGGATCCGGGGGTGGGGACTGATCCCGCGGCTGGTTCCGATACCCTCTGTTGTTTCGCTCTCGACTGTAGTAGTCGCGGGATTCGTAGTCCTGTTGTCTTCTTCGGCAAACTCGTGCCACGTGGCCACTAATCCCACAATAATGGCAGATTGGACGCGGCCGATATCCCCAGGATCCGTAGTTGGGATAGGTGGGGTGGCCGCGCCAAGGGGTAAAGGACCCCTGTTAAAAGCAGGCGAAATAGAAGCCAGAGCAGGAAGGTCCGGAATTATCTGGGGAACTCCCGAACGAAGAGTTTCATCAGAAGTTCGAAGTCCATCGGTGACATTAGAGGAAGTCGCTGTTGGTGTGACGACAGAAGCAATCTCCTGTTGGATAATGCGGCGCAACCCGCTGTCGTCACTCTCACTCGTGGGGTGGCTTGCAGCAGGACGGAGAAAATGTGAAAGTTCATCTCGTACAATTTTCTGTATCATTTGCTTCAGGGTATCGGTCGATAAAGAAGGCATGGTAATTGATGAGCCGTCATGCAGTGCTCGAACTTGAAGACGGGAGTTGCGGGCCTCATCTAGCCTTTGGCAATGCGTGGTGATGTCCTTAACAGTCGTGGGGTTTTGCACAAGAAGGACGTTAAATGCCTCTTCAGAGATCCCTTTCATCACGTGGCGGACTCGGTCGGCCTCGGACATGTCCTTGTCGAAACGGCGGCAAAGTGCGAGGACATCCTCGATGTAGGAAGTATAAGTCTCGCCGGAAGATTGAATTCGTGCTGCCAACTTTCGTTCTGCTACAGCTTTACGATTGGCAGGCTTGCCGAATATTTCGGCTAGCTGGGTTTTGAATAGCAGCCATGTCACGATTTCATCTTCATGGTTGGTAAACCAGATCTTGGCCACATCGGAGAGATAAAAAATAGCATTCCGCAGTTTCGCCTGGTCGTCCCACTTGTTATAAAGACTCACTCGCTCGTAGACGTCCAGCCAGTCTTCCACGTCGTCCTCTCGGAGTCCGGCAAAGGTTTTGGGATGTCGGAGCTGGCTGGGGGCAGGGCTGACTGCAGCTGCAGGGGCACCGGAGGAGGATTGGCCACTGCTGGTCATTGTCACTATTCGCCTCCTGGGACGAAGCTCCAGAGTGATGGGAACGTCGTTACTGGGATCGTGAGACCGCACCTCCACCAATAATGTCAGGAAGACAGAAGCTCATCGACCGGTCTCAGTGATGTTTATATTCGAACTGGCCCGCGGTGGCGAGCGCGGGCCACGCGAGCTATCGGTGATGGCGATGATGGTGGAGATATGATGATGCCCGATGACGACGATGAGGGTCGCCATCACAAACATATATATATATATATATATATATATATATATATAGTTTTTTATAAATCTAGCAGATTTAGTATAGAGAAGAAAGCCGTGAAAGGTTATACCAATAGGGTTTGTGCGGGTGAGTTATACGGCCAGGCGGACATAGCATAGGGGGCTCATCGTAACAATCAGTCAGCAAATTAATCAAAATTCGTTAATTAACTTTTTAATGAATGAAAATAGACATTGTTTCAATTAGAAACTTGCTCAGCGTCATCGAAAACTACTAAATCAACTCTTTTTAGAATGATATAACGCAGGGGCAGTATATTACGGCGTTCCGTAAAAACGCTCAATTTGGACGCGTTTCTAGGTTTCGATTTCTTATCGGAGCGCATCTCTGCGCCCGCCGTCCTGCTCCCCAGTGGCTGAGACGCGCAACACACGTGCGCCCAACTTCCCTCCATACTACGAGTACAGTGCTACGAGGAAGCGAGGGGTGGTTTCGCGCCGCGACCACCGCGGGGACAGGACCGCGGGCGCAAAAATGCGCTCCGATAAGAAAGCGAGACCTAGAAACGCGTCCAAATTGAGCGTTTTACGGAACGCCGCAATATACTGCCCTTGCGTTATATCATTTTAAAAGAGTTGATTTAGTGGTTTTAGATGACGCTGAGAAAGTTTCTAGTTGGAACCATATGTCTATTTTCATTAGTTAAAAAGTTAATTAACGAATCTTATATAATTAGCCGACTAATCGTTACGATTAACCCCCTATACTCTGTCCCCCTGGCCGTATAACTCAACCTGCACAAACCGCATAAACGTAACGTTCACGGCTTTTTTAAACAAATCTGTTAAGTTTAGAAAAAGAAAACTGCATATATATATACACGTATATATAGCTTTAGATATATTTTTAGCCTCTGTCATTCACTGCGCTTCCTCTCTAGAACTGGAGCAGAATGACTGATTTTTACGAGGCGCTTCCGATACCTTATTCCTAATGCGCAATAAGATATATTATATATATATATATATATATATATATATATATATATATATATATATATATATATATATATATATATATATATATATATATCCGGTAGGCGTTTACTTTCTCAGATAGTAAGTCCAGATGGCTAAAGCAGATATTAAACATCGCCAAAAATTTCCTACTTCTGACAGCATCTTTACATGGATATCGATACGCGTGGGTAAAGAAAGAGGAAGCAGGCGGCATTCTTACTGAGAAGCGCGCGATCTGATTCACCGACTTCTCGTTATAAACAGGGTGCCGTGATTTCGGTATACGCCGATAAAAACCGAACAGTAACCACCGACGTGATCTCATCAAAATCGGGGAAAGCCAGAAAGATACACCTTTATGGTGCCGCCTTAAAAAAATTAATAATAATTTTAAAAGAACCAAGCCTTACGGGAAGAAATCTCATGCACAGCTTTATTTTGTCTCGACCCGGAACACGGTCCCCCTGAACTGTCCGCGAGGCTGCTTCTGCCTTCAATAACCTCACCCCTCATCCCGTCTTTTTCCCTTATCGGTATCGGGACATCTGAGGAATCGCATGGCCGTGCCCCGTTTTCTTCAACGTAATATCCAATAAAAGCCGGTTTCTTTTTCTTTGTTAGACACCAAAATATTAGACACCGAAAAAAAAAACCCGAATATATGGGAAAAAATAATTTCAAGAAGAATAAACTCTTTCAAAACGCGGAGCCCAAGTTATAAACCTTATACACACCGCTTAAACTCGACGAGAGAACGTGACAGGGAAATCATCTGCAAACCTTGGGCAACCACCAGGACTCAAACTCGAGAGAGGTTTGTTCAGCGCCCTGTCGAAAGCACAGGCAGGAGCGAGAGACGTTTAACTGTCTTCGCTTGCTCGGGTTATTCCAACAAACAAAGCATATTGTATACTCTTTTTTTTTTTTTTTTTTTAGGGGCGAAGCTCCTTAGGGTCTAGCCTTGTCCATCCGGCGTCCGTGCCCACATCGATCGTGCTGTGCTCATCGTGCTCGTGAGCATCGTGCACACGAGCACGATGCTCATGGCTCAGGTATAACAAAAATAAATAAAGAAATAATAAAAAATGTTTGCGCGGTTGACAGGATTTGAACCTGTGCGGCGAGACCCCAATGGATTTCTAGTCCATCGCCTTAACCACTCGGCCACGACTGCGAGACGAGTAGGGGGCTCTGAGATGTGGTAGTAACTCAAGAGCTGGGGTATGTCATGGATGAAACGGTTGCATGTAGCCGCTCAACGTCTATACAGGAGACGGCGCTGCGGTCAAATGCGTATATAATCGCGTTGAACTTTGCATGCATTGGCTCAACGTTTATAGACGAGAGGGCGCTGCGGTCAAATGCTCAAATGCGTATATAACCACGTTCCATACCCCCATTCTCTTTCTGACATGGATAAAAACGAACGAAAGGCTCGGCACGCTGCGGCTCAGCGTCTACGCAGGCAAGCTACCACGAGAGCATCGCCCCAATCAACATCATTCACCACGTGGAGATGCGGTCAATTTTTTTTCTTTTGGGGGAAAGGGGGAGTGGCAGAATTAACGCTATATGGGGAACCGTACGCTCGCATACCTTGAGTGCCGACTAAAGCTGTGCGCGCCGGGATCGACTTTTCTGGAGCGTGCCTATTTCCACTGGGCGATCGCGATCGAGAAGGACGTGCTCCACTCGTCGTCTTGGATCAGCTCCCACTCCAGGTCTCGATCCGGATCCGAAAAAGTCGCTCCGCCGATTTCGGCGGATTCGTCCGGAAGCCAGCCTGGCCAGCCCTCGACGCGCACACGTGACTTCCTTTCTCGCCGGGCGTCTCGCTTTAGAAGATTTCGTAATGGCCGCTCACGAAGTGCCGCCCGCTTTACTGCTGCTGCTGCTTGATAACAGTTCGTCGTCAAGTTGTTCGAGCAGCTCCTCCAGCAGCAGCGGCTCAGGATAGCAGCGACGACGAGGATAGCTTGCATGTCCCGCGATGATTTCGACTGCCTTTTCAGACGTCCGCAGAAGAGGCCGAAAACCGCGACGTACTTGGACAACGTTCGCGAGTAGTATTCGGATGAAGAGGCTAATTGGGCTACACTGATGCAGATCGCTTATCGACACGCATCTCTTACATCATGATTAAACTCGCTCGTGCTTTGAACACGTGTTGTTAGCACCGCGACTGCGAAAACCTGTGCTTCGAGATCCAGGACCGCGGCAAGGGGATTACCGGGAAGGTGAATGACGGGAAGTGTTACATTGAGGATTTGGAGGCGAAGCGACTCCGTTCGGATCGCGTGCTTCCTCTCGGATCTGGTCTGCTGATCCCGGCGTGCTCCAAAACGACCAGTGGAATTCGGTATCAGAAGGTCTGAGCTAGCTAAGCTTACAGAGCCCTGATTATCGCGTTCGTTTTCCTTCCGCCGGCAACTCCGTGTTGGCGGAGAAGCGGTCACGCGCGCCGAGCTCGATTGAAATTCATGCGGGAAAGCGACCTTGCAGGCGCCGAGTTTCAGGCAGAGCATGTTTCTCGTTTGGCGTTTGCGAGTTATACATCCTACACTAAAATGGAAAGAACTTTAAGGTTCCTTGACCCTTGAACATTATGTGTAGCCACTAAATGCAGCCCTAACTGCGTTTTTTTTTTTTTATAACACGGGCGTCATGTTAATATTTGTTTCCAAAGCATTGGGAAGCAGACTACACGGAGGATGGTCGCTTTTACTCTAGTCTGCGGCGTTTGCGGAGCGACACGCGATACCCGCCAGTGTGAGGTCCGGGCCATAGAGTTATTACAATAAACGCTAGAGGCTCAGCTGGCGCTAGTGTGCTGTTGCATTTTGAAGCAGACAGCAAGCAGTCTAAATTTGACTTCCGGTAATGTATTCCTATGGGAAAAAACGAGTGCATTTTCTCTCTGCGCTCGATTATAAGAGCAAATATCACGAATAATTTGTACGTACTAGGCACATAGGAACATTTCTCAGTCACGCAGACGAAATAAACTGGTCAGGTTACGGCGTTTTCCTTTCAAATTGATCGCATTAAAATCGGTGCTAAAACGGCTTCGTACGTGTATTTTTGTGCACTGTCGGACACTGTTAGCGCGAACACGGCGTCGACGCTTTCCAACATGGGGGATATACGTGCCAAACGAACGAAGGACATGTGGAAAACCGAGAGAGACGGCAAGAACTACGCAGTAACACTGGATAAGTGACTCCTTGTGCTTGCAGACGATCAAAATGAATTGAAATTCACGTAATATAGTCAGATTTGCAATAAATAAGTACTGCGAAGATGCTTGTTCTGGGTTCAAATGGTTCAAATCATCACCCGCACGCTCCAAATCTTTGCAAATAAGGGGAGCCAGAGAGATGGTGCCCGATAAAAACTGTCCGACATGGGAAATAATAAAAAGACATACCTTTCGCAGCTCACGTGCTTTATTTTTTGCGTTCGAATGTTTCTTTAACCGATCGTAAAGATGCACGACGGAGTCATTTTCATCCAATGACAGGACGGGCATATTAGCAATATATAAGCACCACCGAAATGCTAGCGAACCTGAACACACACTACATTCCTTTCGATCGTTAGTTTGCTTAGAACCGTCGCTCGTTTTCACATACCTTCCTTGAAACAGGGGTTTGGGCCTGAAATAGAGCGAAGTTTAACATCGCTCAGTGGTAAAGAAAAATGCTGTAACTAAAGCAATTACACTTTCACAATACCAATAAAGGTACATACTATCCGTTACAACCGATATGACAAAAGTTATTCTTGTTATTTTCCGGCGAAGAGACAAAATTCACGCGCGTTTTCCCATAGGAATACACAGGGAGGCTGGAAATGTAGACTGCATGCTGTCTGCTTCAATTTGCAACCGGAAGTCCCGTAGACACTAGCGCCAGCTGAGCCTCTAGCGTTTATTGTAATAACTCTATGGTCCGGGCACATCGATTCAGAAAAAAAGTGCGCAGCTATGCGCTTGCTCGTAAACCAAAAGCCAGCGAACGCGTTTTTCGTCAGCCGCTACGTTCTACCGAGGGCATAGAGACAAACAGGAGACAAAAGACGGGACGCCGGCGCACGCGCTGTGCGTCGCCGCACTATTTTATCTGCTCCGCGGGCCGCAGCACGCCGCCTCTTGCGCTGCGGCAGCCGCTTCTCCATAACTCCTGCAAAAACGACGGACGCTTCCCGCAGTGCAGCCTTGAATCCAACATGGCCGCCCTGTATAGGATCATTGCGATATTCTGTTCCGCAAGCGGAGCATATACAGTCACTCTAGCCTGAGCCACCCATGGATGCAAAACTTTGCATCCATGGGTGCCAAACACTCGCTTTGTGTCATTGTTTACAAGGCTTGTAGGCTTCTGCACTGCATGCTTTTACTTCACCCGTGCATAGACCAGCAATGGTTCCTCCGCTGCCATTCAGGGCAGACACAGGGTTCCTCCAAATCGAAAAGTTTGAGAACGACGAGACGCGAGGGTATCTCGCTCGCATCCGCGGCCCCGGCAGCAAAGTTGAAACTCGTGGGCGGTCGACAAGCGCACGTCAGGGGCGGCGACGGCGGCGACGGCGGCGGGGGCGGTGGGAGACGCAAGGGAGGAGTCTCCGGAAGTGGTCCAAAGCGCTTCCGGTTTCGCCTGCTTCCGCGTGGGCAGATATCGCCCCGCTCCGGCATGCTGCTTCCGCCGCCGTAGACACGGCGAGGGGCACCCCGACGGGAGGGAGGTCTCAGCGTGGGAGACCCGAAAATCTTCTGCTTTCTTTTTGTTTTTGCGTGCTTCAATAAGACACGTACGTCAAAAACAAATTTTATACCCCCCCCCCACACACACACGAAGAAAGAAAATAACTTTTAGCGCAATATCTTCGTCGCGGAAATCGTTGAGTTGGGCGCAATTAAGAAATATTCTTCTATTTCGAAATCTCAACCCCGAAATAGAAACATGTTTCGAAATCGCTCGAATGGGACTTGCGATGTTAAAAAGCGTCGCGAGACTCATTGAACTAACTAGTTTTTATTGTAGTTCATTTTAGTGACGTATGCAGACACTTGACATAGTTGCTTTGGGCAGTTGCAGTGTCCAGTTAACGTAGAGATTTAAACTCGTTGTCGCCCAGCTCCGCTTCGCGAGCTCAAAGATTTTATTGATAGTCACGTGAGTTGTACCGGCGTCCATTCGCATGATCACATAGCATGGAACAAACTGGCCGCCTATTGCGGAGACGCTTTAAGCTGTGCACAGACAGACTGACTTCCTCTGTCTAAACCTAAATACAACAAGTTAGTTTATTTTGACTCGAGAACATTCTTTCTAACTTAGCGAACATGGCAATATTCTAAGAGATGCCATAGTCATTTCTTTTTATGTTTTAGCTGAGCCGCCTTACTCACTTTTCATGATTACACAAAATTGGGGTCGAACAGGGGGATAACTCGCTGACCCTGCCACTAGCTGGAAAGTAAATTAATATCGCATCTTGTATGCATCTTCATGGAGAGAAAAGCTCATAGTTGGTCCGCCTGCAGCTCTTTGCACTGAAGGCCATTTATTCGAGGCAATATATCGGCCACGTCCGTGTTCCCGTACATCGGATTCGACAAGATTATAACCCCTGTTTCGCCGGCACTTCAAAGCTTTTAAGAAGGCGGGAATCGATAGAATATGCTAATCAGCGCATACCGAAGGGCACGCCCAGATTCGGAATCGCGAGATATTCGCCGATTCTGTAAATGATGTCGGCTCGAAGGCCCTTGTAAAATGACCCACATCGGTAGTAAACCAAACGAAGAACGACGCATTGAACGGTCCTTGCAGTATCCATACGGCAGCTGTTAACAAGAAGTACTTAAGCGAATAGATAGGCAAAAGATGATCGCATACCTCGAGGTTCACGAATAAGCTGACAGGGCGGTGAAAGATACGTAATCACGGGATCTATCAAGTGCCGCCTTTTATCACCTGTTACCCCTTTCTCTCCGCGAGAGTTTGCGCAGACAACGTGATCACCTCGCGCAAAGCCGATGGTTAACTGGTCTAGCGAGCGCACAACTTTAAACGCTCCTTTTAAAACGCCCTAACCCCCCAAAACAAAAAAGGGCTTGCGTAATTTATTTTATATGTATATTTTTAAACTCACCGGAAGTATTATTCTACGCGCATACCTTCTTTTTTTATCGCCGGTTTGAAACGCTCTTTAAAGGAGCGGTGCAACGATACTCAACTGGAATGTTTTTCTCTTTACACGAGCTTACTGGCACACATGGGACTCAAGGATACTCACACGCAACGCCACTGGCCAAGAAACTCCTTTGTTGCGGTGTAATTTCAAGGACAAAATCGATCATTTTCATTCAATCTCTCCCTTGCAAAATTTGATGACGTAACGTGGGGATCGCAGTACACCCATATGACGATATTTGAATGCGGTTCATAGATTGGACCCGAGCATTGCGTGGGCACTCGATTTGGGCTCGTGATAATTACTAGCTGGAGAAGCATTCGGGTAGTGGCCCGTGTCCAATCGCTGCAACGACGACAATTGCCGAGCCATAACAATGTCTGCAACTCAGCGCGTGTCTGTGCTTTGCCAACCCCAGCGCGTGGCTATGATCAACATTGGCGGCATATAATCGGCTCCAGATCACGTGGCCACTTGTTCTGGCTGCGAGTTGAGGGGTGAACGCTGCTCGTTTTTCTTAAGTTTTTTTCTGTGACTTCTATTGCGTGGGGTGAAAAACGAACGCGTGTTTCATAGGTCATTAACGTCAGGGATCCGTTTTAAGCGGTATTTGTGGAAAGTACAAACATTGTTGCATCGCCCCTTTAAGAAGTAACAGGTTTAAAAATGGCCTATCTTCTTTTTATCACGGGGTTCTCTCCCAATCATAATTTATCCCTCTCTCTCTCTCTCTCTCTGTCTTTATATTTATATTTTTTTATATCTGTACATGTTTGTTTTTCAAAAAAGCCGTGAAAGTTACTATAAGCGGTTTATGCAGGAGAGTTATACGGCCAGGGGGACATTATGTGGGTGGTAAATCTTTAGCAATAAGTCGGCTAGTTAATTGAATACTTTAATTAACTTTTTAATCAGTGAAGAATAGACATATGGTTCCAATTTGAAACTTACTGAGCTTTATCGAAAACCACTAAATCAACTCTTTTTAGAACGACTTGAAGCTCGTGGGAAACGCGGTGGAGCGCCATGTTATCACTCGTGAAGCAGGCGAAAAGCTAGCTAGTGGCGGAACGCGGATGATAAGATTATCACCGCGTTCCGTCACTGCTAACTTTGCGCCTGCATCACGAATGATAACTCTGGTGCACCCTGTATATAACGGGGCATTTTCGTCATCTTGGGCTTTAAGGAGGAAGTATGCAGTGAAAATATACAATTGAATAAACCGTACTGATCAAATGGAATTATTGTTACGAAGCCGCCGAAAGACAAAACCTTCCGCGGTGTGGGGATTCAAACTCCTAATCTCCTAATCGCCGCTGATACTAACCACTGCACCAGCGGCGACCTAGTCTTCTCGAACACGGATTCAGCGTGCTCTCGAATTCTACTTCGAAAGGATATTGGTGGGCACAAAATTTCAACAACTACGATTAGTGTCCTAAATTCGCACTCTCCAGTCTCCACCACACTCGACGTCTTGATGACAATCATTTAATTCTAAGAGAGAAAAGCACAAAGTAAAAACGGCGACCGCTCGTTCGCGCTAAGAGTGCCGCTCTTAGCGCGCTCTTAGCTCAAGCTCAAGTAGCAGTTCTGATACTCACTTGTGCGTTAGTATCGACGGGCATATGCAAATTCAAAACAGCGAATACATGATCAAAACGTACACAGTACAGTCTACTCAAATCGCTCGATGTTGTCGACCGAATCGATACATTTTCATCCGCCTCTTCGAGGCGCTTTAATGACCGGAACAATAAAAGCTCTTTTGCGAATACATTTTTTTTCGTATTGTTACGATTTATTACGTCTCCGGCGCAATAACGCTCGCAATATTGGGGAAAAGACAAGAAACCGCATACAAAAGTAGAAACGCAAAATGAATAATAAAAGTTGCGGAAATACACAAAGGCAAGCTCTGTCCGCCGCACGCCGCGCAGTCTCAAAAGAGCCTGCGTAGGACAAGGCATCAGCCTTGTACTCTAGTGCTGCACGTCGAAAAAGCTTTCCGAGCAAACAAAAAGTATCCCCTACCAAAACATGGGTCCCTCTCCAAACAAAGTGTTCGACGGCGATGGCGCGAGGCAGCGTGGGAAGAAACACGTTTCGTGCAGCGAGTCACGACGGAATATGAAAGCAAAGTGACCGCGTTAGCTGGCCACGTAATAGGCAGTCATTAACCACTCCACGCTATATCGCAGGCAACGATAGATAGTCGGAACACTATACAGCGTGCATTATAGTTACCGCGTCCGGGGTCGTAGGATTAGGTTTCATATTATGCAATTTTGAACAGCGTCACAGAACAAAAACCAGACGGCGCCGACTGATATATACTGTTTCACATTACCGTCCCACCGCGGCGAATCAGGCAGCGCCAAAATGCATCGTCATGGCGCTGGTTGTCTTTGTTCGTTCTGTTCGTTCGCTACCACCGGCAACACCAATCACGCAACAAACCAAAAACAAAAAAGAGCAGGATCACGTTTCATGTAATATGCGCGATTGGTTTTAGCAGGTGATAACGAATTCACAAAGAAGACGAACGCCATGTGGTTCACTTTTTGGCACTGCTCGATTGATTCCATCAGATTGCAGCGTCGGCAGGGGTCCGACCTGATGTAAAGCGGAGTACAATAGCGTGTCAGAATACCAGAGAGTCCTGTTGTGGCTGGTCTGGGTTAAAGGCTCGAACTTATACTCACTTAAAGATTATCATTGCGGGTCTGCATGGAAGTTAGTGGAGGTCGTGTTTTATTAAACCTCCGTGTTTCTCTTCCTGCACCGATATGCGATGAGATTAGCCATCCAACTTGTTAACCTCTTGCCTACTGATACTGAAGGCACGTTCACACGGGTGCGTTAAGACTGCTCGCGTTGAGCTGTTTGCTACGGCGACCCTTACGACGAGCCAATGGGGAGGCGCTGCGCTGCACGACGCAAAGCAGCGCGACGCGATCGACGCAAACATGTGAACCAGGCTCGAGTGTCGCTCGTGCCTCCCTTTAAAAGGGCAGTCAGGCGATTTCTTTAGCTACCTTAACTAACTGTACTTTTCGGAATCGCCGGCCTTTACACTTTCTGGTATGCTATCGAGTATGGCGAAATTCAAAATAATGATTGTGAAATCCGCGAGTGAAAATGATGCCCAAAACCAACATTTAAACATCCCGCGCTTTTCAGTGCCGTGACGTCGGTGGAAGGTAGCAGGCCTGCAGGTCGATCGGGCAGTGGGAAAATGGAACATGTCGAGCATTTGTTTCCTGCTGCTGCGCGGGTGTTGGAGCAGAGCTTCCGAAGCATTCATTTGGCACCATGAAACTGCTTGGAATCGCTTGGGAACAAAGTCTACATTGCAAAGAGGTGAACCCTTGACTCTTCCCTTGACGTCACATTTTCATTGTTGTCGAGACTTTCATTTTGAAAAACACGGTGACGACCAAAATTGTAATACTAATAACTTAGCGAATATATATATATATATATATTAGCCCAATATTTGGGTTGATACTTTAGCGATATTGTTGGTGGGCTTAGAAAAGTTTCAAACGTATCGGGGAATATACAAAAGAAATAGATATATATATATATAAACGCCAGATATCGACGTTAAGAAGACTCAGACCAGAAGTTCTCATTTAGAGCAAGATACCACACCTGAAAACCGAGAAATGTCTTCGTCTTATTTTCATGCAAATTGTCTGTTTAAAATAAAATTTTCCTCTACGTTCCTTTAAGAAAAAAAAGAAGAAGAGACAAGGGGTTAATAGCATTTTGACGAGTACAGTGTGTACACCTCTGGCGTATGGCCGTTTTTGTTTTTTGTAATACAGACTGTAACGTGTACTTCTAGGGTTACCAGAGGCTATTGTCAATTAAAAAGTAGTTTCACAACATATTTGAGAGCCTTGAAACATAGAGACGATATCTGGCCTGCAGAATTCGGTGCCATTGCTCACCCACAGGAGGACCAGCGAGGCAGATATCAGAAGAGAAAAAAAAACCACCGCTACTGTCCCCTCAACCGTCCCTGCTGACTGACAGCTGACTGACTCCATGGCCAGGCACCGAGCTCCGACCAACTCCGTGCCTCTCGCTCCCCGCCCCCGAACTCATGACCCCACCCTCGTGCTCTTTTTAGATTGCGGTGCTACCCCGGCTGCAAACCCGCGACACCGCCACAGCCTTTACAACTCTTCCCGAGTAAAAAAAATAAATATACAGTGAAAATGCAAGGGGTGATTGATAAGTTTTGCCGCCTAGGCTGTAACTTTTTTATTCAGTACTGGAATTGAAACATGTTAGATGCAAATGAAAGTGTGCAGTCTCTTCTTTCACAGGAGCACATAACTTTTCAATATAGTCCCGACCGGCCCGGCAGTGCACTTCCGCTACTCTACTCTCCGCATGCCGTCGTAGATGGTTGACGGCTGCTGCTGACCAGAACCAACGCCGCGCTGGAGATGTTGCAGTTCCAAGATGTTTCGCCTCATTCACCTTACAGCCCGGACCTCGCGCCGTCAGACTTTTGCTTGTTTACCAACATAGAGAAACATCTCAAGGGTACGCGGTTTACGTCCGACGACGGGGAGGTTACCGACGCAGTGCGCCGCTGGCGTCGTCAACAGCCGCCCTCAGTCGTCTTCGACGACATGCATGGAGTAGTTGCACCGGTAGCGGAGGTGCATCACCGCCGGTGGAGACTAGATTGAAAAGTTATATGCTCCTGGGAAAGAGGAGTTTCCAAACTTTCATTCGAATGTAACATCTTCAATTCTATCACTGAATAACAAAAAGAAAAAAGTTACAGCCTAGGAGGCAACTTATCGATCACTCCCTTGTATGTACATCGAAAGACAAACAAAATATTAAAAATAGTCTATTTTAAATGGGCCGTGCAATAAATAATGTTTCGACTTCGCTCAAATAACTGTGGTAGTTGTTGCCTGTCACGTCTGGATTAAATGAGCTGTGCAACGATTCTAACGTTGAAAGAATTTGTCTCTTCTACTTTTTATATTGTTTATCTCGTCCCAAAGGGCAGAAAACACATCTCCTTCCTTCAAAATGTTGAGATTCCACCGCGGAATCGCGAGGCAAAAATTTGAATTATTTCCCGTTCTGCAGCCGCGAGCGGCGGCCACGAAAACCACGCGGCGTAACGTCAAAGCTTTTGCAACTACCTGCTTGATAAAAGGTAATTTTTCTATAAATCTTGTCGTTCCGACAACAATATAAATGCGTCAAAAACCTGGTATCATCGACAAAACTTGTATTACACGGAGTTTCAGTGGAGCCATCTATCCGAGGTCAACAAAACCGCCAGCTCTATCTGCTACCTCGAGGAGCCGCCCGAAAGCCGGACGGCCTAACGCCTTAGGACGGCCGGACCAACCGCCTAGAAGACAAGGCCGTAGTGCTGATATTTTTGCGTCACCAGCGAAGGCCAACGCTGGACACAGATTGGAAACGAGTGCTGCGTCTGCGCTCGGCTTCGAGTCAAGTTTGAGCCGAACCTTGACGCAATCGTCGTGTCCAATCTGTGACCAGCGTTAGCCTTCGCTGATGACGCCATCTCTATTCAGCACTACTGCTTTGTTATCGAGGAGGCGTTCACCGGACCCGGACGAGCACGTTGGCACTTTCCTTTTTTCTCCATGTTGATCGCGCGGCGCAAGCACGTGATCACGTGGTCACGAGTGAGTGAGTTCTCGCCGCTCATTGATGGCGCTAGAGAGAGAACTTCACCGGAACCCCGCGCGTCCCCCACTGACGTCACAGCGCACGTGACTCGGAAGATGGCGAAGGAGTTGAGAGGTGCGAAAAATGTCAATCTTTGTCATATTTTAAATAGAAACTAAGACATGCAGCCAAATGGTTTTTTTTTTACTTCAGGAGGATCGAGACACAAGCTTCCAGAATTATTTAAGAAAAAAAAAAAAAAGACTGCCTTTCACGTTACGTGCAAAGTGACGCGCAATGAGGATAGGGAGGATCCGGTTGGGTTCTCTTTCAGAGCCTCCAGCGCGCCCGGCCTCTGCTTCCGATTCACATGGCGACCTTGAAGGTTGGTTTGAGCGATGTGCAGATGGAAAAATACTATAAGAGAATAGAATTAGGTTTAATAAGATATACGATTTACATTTATATATTTTATATATTTATTATTGAAGCCTCTCCCATCCCCCCTCTTTTCTTACAGTTCCAGGCAGAGAAACAACCTACGTCAGTGGACCCATTATAAACATTCTACACAAATTTAAAGGGGCGGTGCAACGATATTCAATTGGAATGTTTTTCACTTTACACGAGCTTACTGGCACTAGTGGGACTCAAGGATACTCGCACGCAACGCCATTGACCAAGAAACTCCTTTGCTGCGCTGTAATTTCGAGGACAAAACCGAGTGTTTTCATTCAATCTCTCCTTCGCAAAACCTGATGACGTAGCTGGGCGGTGGCAGTACCGCCCAGTGACGATATTTGAATGCGGCTCATAGATTGGACCCGAGCATGGCGTGGGCACTCGATTTGGGCTCGTGATAATCGATAGCTCGAGACGCATTCGGGTAGTGTCCTGTGTCCAATGGCTGCAACGACGACAACAGCCGAGCCTTAACAATGTCGGGAACTCAGCGCGTGTCCTGTGCTTTGCCAACCCCAGCGCGTGGCTATGATCAACATTGGCGGCATATAATCCATTCCAGATCACGTGGCCGCTTGTTCTGGCTGCGAGTTGAGGGGGTGAACGGTGCTCGTTTTTCTTTATTTTTTTTCTGCGACTTCGATTGCGTGTGGTGCAAAGCAAACGGGTATTTCACAGGTCATCAACGTCAGGGATCCGTTCTAAGCGGTATTTGCGCAAAACACAAAAATCGTTGCATCGCCCCTTTAAAGGTTTACAAAAGTTTAGGTTGACATCTTTACAAACCTCTCCGCTACAGGTAATAAATTTCCCTTTGAGCGATATTTACGCAGCTGTATCCGGGTTATAATGCCAAATTGTTCTGGCTCTATCAACAGCACGGTTTACGAATGAAGCTCTTCAGTTATAATACGCACACCGGAAACATAAAAAAAAAATTCAGTGTACTTCAGGCCTTTGTTGGTGTGGTACTGATTAAAAACAAAATATATTATCATTCAAATAATATAGCAGAAAGCCAAAAGAAATAAAAGATCATGTGTGTACCCTGTGACTGAATCCAAATAAAAGCACCCGCACGTAAGTACAAACATGCCGGAGCCAAGACAACCAAAAAGCCCAGAAAACGCGTGACACATACTTCAAAAAGCATACTACCCGTTGGTGCAACCTGCATGTAAAGTACGTAACGAGGATCTTCGGAGTTTAGTATTCATTACAAATTCGGCATTCAAAGTATAAATCTGCTAAATTCCCCAAACCCTAAAAGTAAACTTCTATGAAATGATTATATTGTTGTTATATTCCTAGTTTTCCGTAATTATGGATATTTAGAAATAATATCTACACAAATCAACTTGACAGTATTTTTAATAAGTAAATAAATAAACAAATTGAGAACAATATTCCCTAGAAATCTGCAGGACCATGGCGTCCACGGATACAAAAAAACACTGAGTCCGAACCCATAGGAATAGTGGCCAGTAAAATAACACTGGTTTCTGTAGTTTCCCAGAAGAACAGCAACACTGACCAGTTGTGAGCGGGCACTAATAATAAGCCCCTGCCCCTCCCCCAATAAAAAGGAGACTGCAGTGGTTTCTCATCAACTTCACCAGGCTCTCATTACCTTGCCGGGTCTCGATTGTCTGAATTTTTCAGGACAAATAAAACTTTTACCGGCTAGTGTTTTTTGAATACTTTAAGCGTCGTGCAAAAACACAAAACCCTACAAAAAGGAAACTATAAAAAGCAGGCAAGATGGTGCCCGTTTATCTTAAACCTCCGACTGAGAAACAAGGTGGGATAACATACCAAGGGGTCGCAGACCCAGGCGATACATCTGCATGCGTTTGATGCGCCGTGTGCCCCCGAGGGGGAAATACTCCTTGCGCGCTCCTTGGGTCCTTCCTTAGTCTCGACTCTTGAGGATGACCTCAAAATCAGCATGTCGCACCCTGTTTTTGGTGATTCTACTTTTGTACTATGGCGCGTACTGTTATTTTTTCTGCTGGCTCAGCGGGAAACTACCTTCAACTTTAGAAAACAAGTTTAACGGCACGAGGCTGCAGCTGTCCTCAAAGCTGAGAAAACGCCCGAAAACACACCGGAACGAAGCGCTTTTTTTATATAAAAAAAAGACCAACGACGCGCCAAACTGCACGCCATATAAAAAGAAATACAAAATAAAAAAATAAACGGGTGCAACCCACACCGCCCACGGGAGCGGCCCCTAAAGCCCCTCTTGCGTGGGTTTTTCTTCCTTTCTTTTATTTCATCCGAAATTTACACCAGCAATATTCTTTTCGCACGCGTCAGCTCTTCTGTGCAACTTCGGCAAAGCTATAGCGCGCGGTTTCGCCTTTTTCTTCTTTTCGATCGGCGATGCTGACCATGCTGACACGAGTCAGGGCGGTCGGGGAGAGCTGTCTCTTTGGGGAATTGTAGTAGACCGTTTCCGCAGCCCGCTAAGCACCCGGATAGCGCTCCGTAATCCGCCGCAAGATCCTGAACTATGCAGATAAGGCTGGCGGCGCGCACGCGCAGCTGCGGCGTTTTCTTCAGGGATACCATAGCGGAGGAGAAAAACGGTCTACTACAATTCCCTTTTATCTTCCCCTTTCTCTTTTGCATACCTACTTCTTTTTTTCTAAAGGCCTTTGAAAACTATTTGCCATGTTACAGAAAACCAGTTGGCGCCGAGTGTACGGAGAGAAACCGAGGGAAAGGAGGAGATGAAAGGGTGCGGCGACCTCAGAGCGTCGAGCTCTGATTGGAAGGAATAGTGGGTAGACCCAAGGGCTAGCTACCTTCGTCTCCACCCGCTATCCCCTCCAAATCAGAGCAAACAAGGGCGTCGTCTGCTCCACTCACAGCTTCTTGCTCTGACGTCACCGCACGCTCTCTTTTTGTCCTCTCCCTCAGTTTGTCTCAGTGTATACATTCCAGCGACCGCAGTCGGGAGCACACGTTTCTATTTGTTTCTTATTGTTGTTGATTTTCAGTGACAGGCGCGTCTTCCGTGGAAATGGACTCAACAGACCTCCTGTGAGAAAAAAAACAGTAATATGAAGACGAAAAAAAAAAAAAACGAGGGGGAAAGATAAAAATATAGAGGGGTAGCGAGAAAGAAAGAGAAGCTGTGGGCTTCGATAACAACAGAGGCGATAAATCTACCGATTAAATCGCCTCCGGGTCGGTCGGGAGAGAGGGGACGAGGCGAGGAGGCGAGGGGGTCTAACAGGGAGGACTGAAACCCACGAATCAATCGGGAAGGACTCCGCAAAAGCCGCAAACACGGCGCTTTGAAGACGGAGGAGGAAAGGAAAAAAAAACAGTAGAATCTAATAAAGTCGAAACAAGGACGTTTCGGGCTGCGCGTACACGGCTTGCGGGGTTCGCCGTCGGCGATTCGACGAAGCTTGCTGAGCAATTTATAACCGGAACTGCGACAGGACAGCGCTGCTGTGGAAAACGAGGCGCCGGCATGCCTCCTTCGTTACTCCAAAAGACGCCTTGGCGAAAAAAAGAAAAAATCTTAATAATGGCTCTTTCCCGTCCTCGAAAGTGGCTCGTGTTTAGAATATTTTTCATTTGCACTCGCTTATTTGGAGTTACGACCCTTCGGTTCGATGAAGAGGTGTGTGATCGTTCGTGAGCGCTAATAGGCAGCATAGCTTATTTTCGCTCTGCACTATATCGGTTTCAGACCACCAAGCGAGGAGCTTGACGAGCCGTCTTTCCTTGGCTACAAAGCGAACTCAGTTCTATATGTGTCCAATTATAAAATGTATCCAGAAGTGCTTGTATGTTGTTAGTTTTTTCACAATAACTTAGGTCAAGCTGTGAAATATTGTGCATCTATCTTTTTGCTCGGTGTAAGGATTAGAAGATGGGGAGCTCTGCCGGGCACTGTTGGTATATTAGTAGGGATATGAAGGGAAAGAGAAGTCTCGGAGGAAAGGAAAGAACGACGTTTCGACCAAACGGTCTTCTTCGGGTATACTAAAAGGGGAGATGACAGATCAACATATATATATACAACATATATACAAAAGACGAAGGAAACACGTGTTTGCACTTAACGTCGTCTGAACCATGACATCGCCCAGACAAAAGCTGAGTCGTGATTGGGATATGTTATAGCCAAAAAGTTCCGAGGACACTTCAGCACTTCTGGTGAGTTGTGAATGCGAAAGCATGAATGTCGTTCTTCCGCTTCCTTACCGCTCGTTCACACTGGAAGCGGATCCGCGTTCGCAAAGCGGTTGCGAACGCGGTTGTATAATGATCCAGTGCAATTTCACGCGCACTTGATGTCATCGAGTGCGCGTGCAATTGCACTGGATCTTTATACAACCGCATTCGCAACCGCTTTGCGAACGCGGATCCGCTTCCAGTGTGAACGAGCGGTTAGTTCGTGCAGTGTACTGGCGTGGGCGGCCATGTTTCTGCCGCTGCCGAGGTTGCCGAGCGCGCGCTCTCGTAAAGTGGCCGCAGATCAGCCTCTCCCTCTCCTCCTCCTTCTCCTCCTTCCTCCTCCTTCCCGACAACGGCCTGACACGAAAGTGACGGCCGAGCGCGCGCTTTCGTGAAGTGGCCGCCAATGGCTATCTAGGAGCCGTTTTGCTCAGCCAATAAAAAAATAAACATTTCTTTCGCGTTTTTTTTTTTTTTTTGCGGTTACAGATGTTGTCGGTTTCGCTCCATGTGATAGTTATTGATTTCGCATTAAAACAGTCCAATAGCGACTTAATTTGTCCGAGTGAGAAATTAAGTGTAAACTATACTCGGTCTCGCTAAAACCGTGCCGCACAGCCAAACCTAGAGGGGAGAGGGCGTATACCGACCTCTTTAAGAGGAGGGAAAGGAGGAACGGGAAACAAGGGCTGGGATTCCCCCGTTCCTCCTTTCCCTCATCTTGAACAGGTCGGGAACACACTCTCTCCCCTGTAGCTTTGGCTGTACTGCACAATTTTAGTGAGACGGAATATACGTTTCCAGAACGTCGGTAGCCGTAGACTTGTGCAGATACTTTACTCAAGAAACTGTATTTGAATTCCTATCAGGAGTAATTTTGTATCTTGCAGATACAGTTGATCGTGAGTATTTTCTACTCTCTCTTAATATTTCTCAGTATCTTATTGTACTCATCACCTCAAATACATTTTTTTAAATATTTGCAAATAATTGTCGCTGGAATATTTTACGGGAATAGTAATCCGCACGCCCCAGCGCAAAGTAGAAACCGATCGCACACTTGAAGCAGAAACGACCGAACTATGAACAGGAAACAAAAGCACAACCTAAAATGCAGACTCAAAATGCCAACAAAACAACAAATAGAAGGAAATGAACTAAACTAGGGCTGTAAATCGGGCCAGTTGGTCTGGCCAGCCGTTGTTCCGTCGTGTTTGTTTCTTGGTCCCGTCGTGTTTGTTTCTTATTCTTCGTCCGTCTTTATTGAGCCTATCTCAATCATGTTTAAAAGAAAACAAAAACAAAATTCAAAAAATACGCAATTATTTTTCTCCTTTCTTTTACGTGTGACTTTGTTACGGCAAGAACCGCGATAACCTGACGCTTTCATGCGCATAGCGATTCCAACAAGCCTGGAAACAAGCTACGAGCAGGATGAGCTCTCAAAATGCAAACAACAAGTCCTCCCAAAGTTGTACGCCTTTTTGAAGAAGTTCCTAAAGCTTAAAAAAAACAAAAAAAAACACGTCAATTACGAGAGAGACAGTAGTGCTTCTTCGTGTTCATATTTTTCTTTCTTTTTTGAAGTTTTGCGTATAATCTAAATTTGTTTAAAGTGAACTCCGGATATAGTGACTTGCGGTGCTTAGTAAAACGATGCGTAAACGGTGTGCATTATAAAACCACCAGAAGATGTGATTATCAGCGAAGGGACTATAGGTAGCGTTTCCTATTTTTGTTCCTTCGTCTAAAAACATACCGTAACATATATGCGCCAGTGATGTTTACTCCTCGTACTGGGACTGCATAGAATAGCACTGCAATTTTATTTTGTTTGCTTCTGTTGCTTGCAAATGGAGCATTCTCGTATCACTGAAGTCGATGCAAATTGCGCAGTGCGGAAGTATCTTCAGAAATAAGTGAACTATATTTCGAAGTGTTTGTATTCTACTCAAGATATTTTGCATAGAAAATAACCTGGGTAGTACTCTAAATACGTTATGAAGCAGGTATTTAGTAACTTAAACACTTTTGTCGATTATCTTGCCAACACTGTACACGAGTCACTCACGAGACCACAGCGCACAAATATAGTAGGGTGCCTGGAAGACGTCTCCGACTAGAGTGCTCACCGTGTGCTAAAAGTGGTTCCTGGATCTCCGCCTGGTGACGTTATAAAAGTGTCACTCTCTCGCCGGCAGCGATCCTGGCGGTGTCACGGTAGCGCTGGTGGATGTGGCACGATGCCTGTTCTGCTGCAGGTTGCTATCCAGCTTGACAGACCGCGGAAGCTTCGGCGGCTAGGAGTTGGGACGCCGCGACGACAGCGACACTCGCGTTCGCTCGTGCTTTTTACCGGAACTTCTGTGACCAACCACCAGGATTCGCGACGTGCGACCGCGTGAAACTCCGGCTTTTGTGACGTCATTTGTTGCCATTTGGGGACCACTCTCGATGCAAGGGAATACGCGTTCGAGGCACCGCGTATTAATCGGCTACGCTTCCAAGTAACGGCACTTTAGCCATCTCGGTGGTGAAACTCGTGGTTGCCTGCTAGCTAAAGCTCCGTCTGAAATCGGAGATAACACTTTTCACTCCTTCAGAAATAAAAAAGAAAACAGTTCGTGACAAGAAAAAAAGACATCACCCGAGCATCCTGAAACCCTATATCTGAGGCTCAGCGAGTCGCCTAAATTTCTAATCGTAATTATTGACAATCGCACCCACCATTGCGCTAAGCAACATGGCGGCGCCCACGAGACAACCCTAAGAGGGAGTTCCTGTACCCTACTGCCCGAGTCCGACTGGAGCGACAAAGAGAAACAACCGACAGCGACGAGCCTCAAGCCTGATCCTTTCGGGATTCGACAGGCTTTGTAGAATGAAGGAGGCCGTGCTATAACACGAGCATCATGCACGCGAAGGATTCTTTGGCGGGCCTGCAATCACTCGGGCTTACTCCACGAGAACCGAACGTCTACAAACGCCTACCAAGGGTACCATATAGCCAGCACGCTGTGTGTGTTGGAGGCTTGTCGGTGTAGGTTGCTCTTGTTTGTCGCTTTAGTGTGACTCGGGCATAAGCATGTACGCGTACAGACGTTGCCGCAGACACACTGCTCAGACCAGGCACGTAGCCAGGCGGGGAAGGGGGGGGGCGCCTCCCCCCCCGAAATCTTCGAGTTTGCTGGGACCTCCTCTCCTCCTCCCTCATACAGCATTTTGTCATGGGCGGGCCGCCCCCCGAAACAAAATCCTGGCTATACCGTGTTCGCCGCATACATAATCACCGGATTATCTGCGCCTCAAGCACGTTCGAAGCTGGTTTGCTTCATACATGCATGTCCGCAGACAGTGTTTGTCGGGCCAATGTGACGTCATACAAGGAAGGCCTCTGACATTTTATGCAGTCTGCCTTTTGTACGATGTATACTAGTATTATGACCGCGGATTAAGGACAATAACAACTCTGCCCGTGAAACGTTTGCACGAACTGCAGCGAAGGCTATAAGTGCGAGCTTCTTGCTTTTGATCGTGCCGCCGCAAGAGCAGAAAAAGACATTCGCTCACGCTAGTGGCATTCGCGTCAGTCTATTATAAGTTGAAATAAAGCGTATACTGGAGCATATGGGTCCCAACGACAAAAATTCACAACGCACGATCACGCGGGAGCGTTCAAACGAAACTCCGGTTATCAGTGGCCACTCTAACCACGGTAAGGGGGGTATTCACTGAACGCCATATGTGAGGGCGATGCTTAGAGCGCATGCTCAGAACGAGACTCACATTAATAGCCCACTAAGACCGCCGGCAATCTTCATGGTGCGGAAGGTACGTTGCAAAAGCAACTCCTGAAGCTCGCCGTCAGCACACGCTCAGCAGCCGCGCACTCAGTTATGGCGGCCAGTGAATACTCCCTACAGACGCGTGCAAGTCGCGCCATCGACGTTATTTGTTTTGTCCGTATAATTATTTATAGCCTATCTCCCGCGCAGTCAAAGGCCGTCACGGTGGGAGAGCAAAGTCGAGCGGTGGCCACCTCGAGATGCCGACCGGGCAGCTGGTACCGGGGCGGCGGGGCGGCGGGGCCGGCAGACGCGCGCACCTGTTTCAGCGGCGGGCACGATCGCAGACTCCGCAATGGGCGGTCCGCCGGATTTATGAGCCACGCACGCAACGCACGCGCACTGCGAGATTTTTCAATTTGAACGGCGGGCCTTGTTTCTGGCGGCGCTTCGTGAATCACAGAATACTATACACGGAGTGTGGTAAGCGGGGGCATGAAAACGCTTGTAGGGTCTTGGTGTCTCGTCTTTTTTCTTGCCTGTCTCCCAGTTTCTTTGAAAAGTGTAGCATCCTTCGCGTGATACGTTGTGAGAACTATAACGCATTATTCGTGTTGCTAACAAAATAATCCCTGTAGAATGAGGGAAAAGGGGGACAAAGGACAAACACAAATCTCCAAACACAGCTAGTTAACTGGTGCGCGACTGAAAAAATTCGCCTTGTCCTGGCATCGAACCAGCGACCTCTTCATTTCCAGTGGAGCGCACCACCTAGCTGTGTTTGAAGATTCGTGTTTGTCCTTTGTCCCCCTTGTTCCCTTCTCCAGGGATTATGTTCGTTATTCTTGTACAGCTCGCTTCCACTCTTGCATTAATTATCATGATATTCGTGTTGTTGTTCTTTTTTTGTTTTTTTTTTATTCGCGATTACTTTGAAGAGGTGTGACAGTAAGAATACGTGCAGAGCAGCTTTTTCAAGATTCAAATATACTCGAACCTTGCTTCTCCAATAGTGAAAGTCGTGCGAATCTGTCCGAGGTCTTCGCTCTCCCTGCGGCGATTCGAAAAATCTTGTGGACTAAGTCAACAGGCCAACTTCGGCAGTCTGACCGGCGAGTTCTTATGGATGTCACAAGCTTAGGTATGAGACGCCTCGGTGAAGCTAAAGGCTAGTGCATGCTAAAGGCACTAGCCATTAACCGGCTAAAGACTTGCGTGTGAATCACTGCCCCCTCTCCCCCTCGTTTCGTAAACCAAGTGATATGATGTCCATGAATATGTGTAAATCAGACAGCCGAAAATTGACCTGCTGACTTACACCACGATCTTTTAATGCGCCTCCTGGGAAGTGCAGTATAAGTAGATTGGTGGCCACCCAAGGTATTTAGAAGGCACTTTCCTTGCGCCAGTACCAGTGCAAATAACACACATGACACAGTAGTCCGCTCACTCAACGCGTCTACATGCTGCACTCAACTTGTGAAATGGAGTGTATGGTTTCCATGCACTGTGGGCAGTATTTAGAATTCCTTTAAACTCACAAAAGTGTTGGTGCCTTCGAATCAAAGTGGCTCGAAGTATTTTCATGTTTCCTAGAATTCGAGCCCAGCTCCATAACGAAACGAAAGACTACAGCCTCGTGAGACCGGGTCAGCTCTCCTTTACGTCTTTGCTTGCGCGCAAGCTGCGCCATCAGCAATTCCCACGCACAAAAATATATTCACAAACACGACGAACATCTCCAACACGCACTTATCGCCGCGGCAAAGCAACGAAACGACGTGCGCGTGCTTTAACACGACAAAGCAGGCGCCCTGTTCGGCTCTCTTTTTTTATTTTTATTTTCTTATGAAACGGTGCGCACGTAAACGCGCCATTTCCGACCGAGCCGTCCGAGCGTGAACCAGCTCACGATCGGACGTGCCGGAGCGTCGGATCGTGAGAGGACCAGGACACGGCACCGCCGCCGTGGCCCGCCCGCTCGCGGCGTGTGGGAGTCTGCCGCAGAGCACCTGCAGCGCCATCCACGGGCCCGCTGAACCGCCACGGAAGAAAGTCTGGTCTGGCTCGACTGCCCTTCAAAGAGAAGCCGAACCGTCTGCTTCCCCGATCGCCCTTTCGTCGCATTTTAGTATGGGGACTTGGTCACGTCTTCAGAAGACCTCTTCGTGCCTCCAAGATTTGGGCCTGCTTCTTCGCTCTTAGTCGCGACTGTTGTGGCAATAACCAAGTCTGCGCCTCCAGAGAAGCAAACGGCATCATACATGACGCTCGACGCTGTTCGCACCCTTTCTGTTTTCTAATAAAGTAATTCTGTTGTGTCCAAGTTTAGGCATCCGGAAGTGAATCGCCCCAATCGGCGTCTGCTGTCTGCGCTATAGACGAGAAATTCAGCCAGTAAAGTACCACTGCTAGCATGAGGGGTTCTCTCGACCTGCTCCGAGCAGGTCGAGAAAACGTTCGCGCTGCAGAACCTAGGGATCTCGATCCTCACCCTGCCCGTTTAACTTTGGATGAGCATCGTACTGGCGTGCGGTCTTGTATGACTATGCGCGATGCACGTTAAAGACCTCATGCTAGCAGTGGTACTTTACTGGCTGAAATTCTCGTCTATAGCGCAGACAGCAGACGCCGATTGGGGCGATTCACTTCCGGATGCCCAACGCGTTAAACACCCTCGGCCACCGATCCCCGCGTCATGCCTAAGCTGTTGAAGAGATGGGCAGAAGACAGGTCACCAAACAGCCGAGTATTGGAGCACGGCCGCTGACAAGGGGCTCTGCTGTGCGCCTGTTTCCTTCTTGACGTAGGACCTACCAACGTCGCAGCTAGGCATTCGGCCCCACCGGATGTAAGACTTCCAATGAGAGTCTGACTCGAACCGAATGAACAAGAGCGGTCTCTGAGCCCGACGCTTGTCCCTTTATGGCGGTGCGCGTGCACGCACGTGCAGTGCAAGCGGTAAGCAACCTGCTCGCACTTGCAGATTCCGCCGTGAATCGCATTTTGGGCGTCCTGAAACGGAGCGTGGTAAAGACGACAGAAGCAACGAGGAGACTGCTCTGATCATTTGCCCACTGCTTCGAGCAAAACGATCATAGAAAATATCCAACGAAGTTGGAATACATATGTAAGTGCACGTGAAAAATACGAATCATCCATTCGTCGATCTGCGAACTGCGAACTCCGGAGATTTCGGTGTGAGGTGCACGGGGACGTGACACGATCAACGGCCCTCCGACTCTTGCGCATTTGCACCAGTTGCTAATGAACAAAGAGTTGGAGAGGAAGACAATAAAAAGATCGGAACCGCGGGCTCAGAAAAACAAGTTGCGGTCGGCGCTACAATAGGAAGCACAAGGAATTGAACGCAATTGACCGCAATTCTTAATTTAAAGTTTTAGAATAAAGGACGTATACGTCAACGCGTTTGGTCCCCCGAGCATGCTTGGGGCATCGTAATGCGTGTGCGCACAACTTCTGCGCATGTCCAGTGCGACTCTCTACGCTGCTTGGGGGAACTTAAAGTCTTGGAGCTCCTATAATAAAACTTTATAATCTAAGCTCTTGAGTAAGCGTAAAACGTTAATTGTATAACTTCACCTAAAACGAAGCATCTTGAATGGGAGTCATGCAATCAAACGAGCCATTAACAGCATATTTTTAAGGAAGCAGTCTTGGTTTCTTTGAAGTTGAGTTGTATCCTGGACAAGAGTTGCACCATCTTGAAAACCTGAGACGAAGAAACCAAAAAGGAGGACGACGAACACATTCAAAACTTCTTCATTCCTCGATCTCGGGTTTTCAAGACGTTGAAAGTTTACCAGCTCGCCTGCACATTCTCTGTTATTTCTTCCGAGATTGTCGTATCCGAGTCCCTCGTTGCGAGCCCTCGCTTTGTTGAAGTCTTCACCGAAGCAGGGCTCGACAAACGGAATCACGTACCTACAGAAGTTCAGAAAATGCGTATTCTTGAAATGGCCCGGCGGCGGAACAGAACAATTATTCGAACTGCTTTCGCAGTTCGGAGGAAGAACATAGCCTTTCAGCTTCACAAGTAATTTGTTGCATGCAAGGTTAGAAAAGGGGAAGTTCATCTGCCATAGCCACACTTGCTCGGCTTAGAGTATCGGCACCCCATTCCACAATTTTCTTATGGGCGCCGCCATCTTGGTACTTAGTGCGGCGCCATTGGCGATTATGATTGCGTTCCTGGGCTTTGGATTATGCGCAAGGAAGCTAAGGCGATATCGTGTTTGCTCTGTCGCGGACGTTTTTAGTAGGGAGTTTTAGGGAACCGCTTTTGCACGTCCGATACGGTACGGTGGGCCCTCCGGTACGAACTGCGCATGCGCTACCGCAGAAGACTCTCAAATGCGCAGCTCGTACCGGAGGGCCCACCTAGCCCACCGTACCCTATTGGATGTGCAAAAACGGTTCCCTAAAACTGTCTAATATTTCCGGAGGACGAAAGACCGTTTCCCGCCAAAAGCTTCAGATAACTGGCAACAATTACTTGAAAGAATTCGGCTAATCTTGACTGGGCACTTGGCGGGCCCGGCCGAGTTAGCTTCTGGCAACGTTACTAAAACACCCAGTTGGGAAACTCACCCTGAAACCCGGACCGCTTGCGTCCACCCAGACCGAACTGGATACGATTACAGCGCCGCCCTTTAGCGGCGAGTCAAAACATAAAAGTTGCTTTATATAGCTACGGCGATATGACACTGAGAGATGGTGCCACCAGCACTTGCGCGACTCGACTGAACCGATACGTGCAGTTCCCGGAGTGGCCTCTGCGGGAGAAATGGCGGCGTTGCGATCGCATCCAGTTCGGTTTTCCAGTACGGATCGGAGCCACTTTTTCAAAGCAGGCTCCTATGGCAGTTTCCAAACTGAGTTGTTCCACTAACGTTGACTTTTGGCAGGCCCTCGACGGAACTTCCGGCAAGCAGCCAGCAACACCCCCCCCCCTTTTTTTTTACTAAGGGATCGCCATTAAACCAAATCCAATAAAAAAAACTCAATGGTCTCAGAAGAAGAGAAGAAACTCAGGAGAAGTGAAGAGTGCTTGCGCGCAGATTTAGTCGGCGTTCAATGAGATCGAGCGCCTGTGCGCCCTTAGCATTGACAGTTTGATTGCATAGCCACAGAAAATTTACCAATATCAGAAGATGGCTCAGTTGTCGTTGCCCTGAAGCGTAGCTTTTTCAAATGTTTTAAGCCGTCCGAAGGGGCGTCCAATAAATCGGCTGTAAGTGAAAAACAAAATTAGCAAGCGCAGTACGATAGCGCGGTAACGATACACGACCGCACGCCGGAACGATGCTCACTCGGATCACAACAAGCAGGACCGAGGATTGAACCTACAGCATCCCTGGTATCTGCAGCGCGAGTTTTCCCTCCAACTTCGAGCAACAGCGGTGCCGCGTACTTCATGGATGATCGAAATCACGATTAATTCAAAATCAAGACTCCGTGCTCGGGAACAATCAACTATAGGAGGGCAAAAACCATCATCAGACACAGTGCTGTCTGTTCTCTGAGCAGAGATTTTCTGAGTTTCAGGTCGCCATTATGAACTCGCATATAGTCAAATAATGCAGTCATAAAGCTCTGATTCAACTACGGTCAAGTATAACAAAGTCAATCCGGTACTTTCAAAATGCCACTGTGGCTTCATTCCTTGTGGCATCCTCATTGTAGTTCTTGACGTCGACAACACGCGATTAGAGATACTTAACGTGTCGGAACAATGACGAAGCCCCGGTCCATATTGTAGAGCACGGACCAAAAGACGCTACTTCACATGTCGGAGGGCAGGGAAGAAAAAAAACACCGTGTCATAAATTCGCCGGATAGCACAGCCCTAAGGAAGACTTACAGCGTCCGAGCCAAGGCGTTTTCTTTCACCACTGAATCTATCCTCTGAACATGCAAGAAACTGCTAGTACGGAAGGTGCATGTGTATTATTTTGTTTTGCGAATTCGACTTAAAAAAACCCTTTTACAAATCTGCAATTTCACAGAAAGTGCAGAAAACGCCGGAGCCGCATCAAAGACCAGATTTTATATTGCTGCAAGATACAACAGGAGCCCGGGACAGGTCACGGACAGAAGGCAAGGCACACATGGGTTCTGGGAAGCTCTAGAAGCCCGGGGTCGTCCAGGAGGGCACCAGACATTCCGGTCGCACCGGCAAAGGGCCGTGTCGCGAGTATGGCCCATGGTGGTCAGACGCCGAGGGTTGAACTCACTCGCTTCTGCATAACCACAAAGCCGACGGCGATGACGAAGCCGATGGCGACCACGATGCCCACGGCCGTGCACATGTAGGTGCTGTGCACCGAAAGGAGCGGTTTTCTGGAGCGGCGGTCGACCCCGGCCCGCATGAGCAATGTGTCTGAGCCCTCGAACATGGCCGCACCCTGCCGTCTGGGATCTGCCAAGAGAGCGGATCTCCTCGCTCACTCCTCGGTTATCAGGTTCAATGAACCGCGGACAGCGGCTGCTGGGGCGCCGCGTGGCTTGAGCGCTGCCTTGACCAGGGCGGGCTAGACGTCGTCTCGGCCAGGAAAGGAAGGCACTCGCGATGGAACAGGCCCGGCTGAGCGGTTGTGCACGTGGCGCGCAAGGCCCTTCTTCCTCCTCTACTTTCGGAAAGAGACCTCGCTGCTCGCTTGCTGTTACGTCACAACTCGCAACTTTCAGTTCCTATCAAAGTGGCTGTCATCTGGAGGATCTGGATCATCTGGATGATCGTCGTAGAATAGCAGGAAGTCGTGAGCAGGACAAGGTCCGGTCTGCGCCGCGTAAGTAAATAAAATTTTGTCAAATACAAGCGATATAAGAGCCGTACCTATTACTCAACGTCAGAAGGGGTAAGCAAGCACCTTCGTTTGGAAGCCGATCATACGGGAGCTAGGGAGCGCGATTCTCACACCGCGCTACCACCATCGCTGATTGTTGCGAATTGGTTCAGAACCCAGGGATCCTGGGCTCAATACCTACCAGTGGCAATCAGTTCATCAAGCGACGGTTCATCGACACTAGGCGTTTCATCGACAGATTACTTCATCGACAAATCGTTTCATCGACAGCTCAGTTTAGCTTTTTTTTTTTTTCTGTAGTAAGCTGCATCAGACTACCGCCGCGAAGCGGCGTGTACGGGCGTGGTACGGGAGGATCAAGTACGTCAACATTTTTGTAATGAGCCGCCGCAGACAGTCGCCGCGAAGCGGCGTAAACGGGGAGGCCGGATGGGTTAACACGTCCCTATACAGTGTGCGATTCGCGTAACGAGTGTCGATTAAACGTTAGTGTCGACGAAACATGTGTCCATAAAACGTGTGTCCATGAAAAGTTGTCCACGAAACGCAATTCCACGAAACAAGTTCCAACGAAACGAAAGGGACCCAATACCCACCCCTACCCGTTTCGATTTGGATAAGCCTCGACCGGCGTGCGGTCGCGTATCACTACTGCGTGATGCACGTTAAAGACCCAGGCTAGCAGTTGCATTGCGCTGGCTAAATGTCCCGTCGACATCGTCGGCCATGTTCAAACGTGCATTTCTTTTCCAAAAATACGGCCGTCCGTCAAAAATTTCGCTGTACGACTGCTTTTTTTTTTTTTTGCAGCGTTTCGTTTTTTGGTTTAGCTTTGTTTTGTGAGCTCCAAATTTCGGTTCAGTGTTCCTTTAAAGCAAAACGCGAACTGCAAGGTGAGGAAAGTAAACCATCTGCATTGACGCGCAAGTCGCATTCAGGTCGCGCGGTGGTCCGCCTCGTACGCGGCTTCGAAGGGAAGCCGTAAAAGTTTGTGCCGTGCGCGTTATTGTACGTACTGTTGCAGCCAACCGCGCAGCAATTGTTGTGGCTTTCTCTGTGCGGAATAGCCATCTCAGAAACTGCAATCGCTAACCCGTTACCGCCGCTACAGAGCACAACCAAAGCAGCGACTGCAGAAGCTTCGCGATGAAACCGACCTGTTTGCCGCTAGGGTCGCCCTGGTCGGGGTTTGAATTACGTCCGCCCGGTTCCTACAGCGTTGCAGTAGGCTACCGCGGGCACTAACAGCCTTTACACCCTTAAGGGTGTAAATCAGCTCATCCTCTGGGTGCTAGACCCTTAGAATGCTGGCCAAAGGCCCAAAGCTCTAAAATACGATGCTCGCATGCCGTCTTAGCAGCTCCCATAGATATTTCTTAAGCCGAGGTCACAATGCTCATACGTCATACATAAGACAGTCTACAAACACAAGTCACCGAAATATCCCTGGTTCGAATGCCGCGTGCCAAGTTTTCTCCTTGAACTCCTTGTCATGCGGCATTCGCAGCACGGATCTCGCTGTGACTCGCGTTCGAATCTCAGTATGCAGACCGTCTTCTGTATGATGTATAAGCAGCGTGATCCCGGCTTTACGAGCACCAAGTTTACAAACAACGAGCAACACATACTGTCCTCACATACACAGAAACGGCAAACACTGACGTTATGGATCGAGTACGAGAAAGGAATCACGACCCGTGCTCCAGCCCCTTATATATTCGAAAATTCAGACACACATTCGCTGGTGCCCAGACTCCGCAATTAGGAAGGTTACACGTATGTTGCTTTGTTCTCGTCAATATTTCGCGTAATGCAGAATATATCTAAGTTCAAAGAATGCATCTCCAGTAACAAACATTATTCGAGGTGAGAATATTCTATATTGTCGCTAAAGTAACCTCGCTGAAGTTGGTGTCAGTTTGGCGAACACCCTTCAAAAAAGTGCTCAACCCACTTCAGTTTTTTTCTTCTTTTTCTTCACACTTCTTACACTCTTCGAAAATTGAAAGGTGTTCAATGCAACTATATTCTCTTGTACAACTGAAAAAGATGTATGACGTCGAAATTTGGGTGTCCCGGAGATTTACACCTTGGGTTACCTCTATGGGACACCCTTTTAACATCCTAAGGGCGTAAAATGTTTAGTGTGTGGGCACGGTACGCCTCCTGGCGAATGCTGAGGAGCATGTTTCGAATTCACAGCGCGAGCCCACAGTATAGTAATGCCGCTCCACACGGTCCCGGAGGGATGTCCAAGATTACTGCTCCTCTCACACAATCACGGAGAAGAAAGAAAGACCAAGTAAAGAAAGAAAAAAAAACACACACACACAAAAGATAGTAGTAGACCAGACAAAAGTAGTAGACCAGACAACATTGACCATCACATTCCGAACTACATGATCATGCAAATAAGTATTTTTACATCAATGAAACCCCGCAGGAGTAACACCCGCTAAGGGGGCGGTTGGACGATATTCTTTTGACACGAAGACCCATGTGCATGGGAAGCCTCCACAGGTGCCGGCATTGTCCTCTGTTGCCCTATTAACCGGTCATTACCGACGACGCTGGACATGACACTGCTATTATCTAAGGAAACTGCCGCGAGTCGGTCATGGGCTGCCATCCCGTCGGGCGCAGAAACTAACTTGCGCAGAGAAACGGGCAATCTATCCGACACTCGAAATTAAAATAAAGCGCGCGTAAAATGTCTGTCATTTTTTTCACAACGCCGCCGCTCACGTGGTGCTCTAGGGAAGCGCACCGACCATTTCCGACGACCCGGCGAGCGCACACCCTATAGTTTACGCACGTCCGATTCTATTTACGTGGCGGCGGCCCTTCGAGGGCGTAGTCCTCCTCGTGCCCTAATTGTGCGTTCCGCGCGCATTCGTTCCCTTTTCAGTCTCCTCCAGGCAGCGGCGGCGGCGTCCTACAGCCGGCGCATCTCCGACCGAGGGCACACGCTCCGCCGAGGCCGGCGCTTATGGCCCCTGTCCACTTTGTCCCCCCTCGACAGGAGGGAGCAGAGTACCGCGGGGAATGGATCCCGTGGGTGGAGATGCACATTTAATCGAGTACCGACGTCGCTGCAATTTGGGTTCCGAACGCCTAATTGCCCCGTTGCGAATCCGTCAGCGTCAGCCCCTCGCCCTTTTTCCGCTCGGTCGAAGCGAGGTCGCCCGGCCGATGAGCCTGCGGTCCGGTACCTTGCACGGTGGTCGGGTATACACCCGAAAATCTGTATACGGCAGGAATGTCAAGAGTTGCTGAGGGTTCGCCTTTTTGTGGCTGTAAGGAACGGCACTCCCTTCGAGAAAAAAAAAAAAAAAGAGCGTGAGACGTGCTTCTCAAACGTCGTCGAATGATGGACACCGGAACGGACGAGGGCCGACACGGAGTGCTACCGTGAAGAGGAATAATCGCCACTCCCATCTCAATTTCGCATTCCTCGGGGAAGATGCAGCGGCGAATAAGGACGTCTCTGAAGAGAGCCATACAAACCGCTGTTGCCGAGGATGCGTGGGGCCCTCAACATCCTCGTCTGACGTATAGTATCTGAGAGTTCGAGACAGGCAAGGTGTGGCTCAGATGGTCGTGCCTCTTGATTCGTTCCTCGGCGTTCTTGTCGGCCATTGCCACACTCTTATTGGCTGCGGAGAAGTATAAAAGGATGATCGGGATATGCCACACCCTGAGCGTCTTAAATGGAGACTGAAGCGGTTCTGTATTTGAGGGAAAACACTGAAATCGTCTTTATTTTACCTCCGGATTCACGAATATTGAGATAATTTTTCAATTTGGTGCACGGAGGCTGTAAAAAAAATATTTTTCAAAGTAGTGCTGAAAAAAAATATATATGTATAAAGAGAGAGAGATAGAGATGTGCGAATGAAAAAATGTCATCGACAATTAATATGGCAACGAAAGTTATATCGATACCAGAGGGTTAACGTCAAGGCGGGGGGAGGGGGATGTCTTGGCCAAAACCTGGGGGTTTTACCTGCCAAACCAACGACGGGCATCTGGCACGCCCCAGCGAAGGACTGAGGATTAATTTGGACCACCTGGACCTTTTTGGCGTGCAACCGAAAGCTCGGTTACACGGCGCCTTCTTTGCAAAAAGCCTCCGTCAGATTGCGGGCAACTCGGCCGGGATTCGATCCCGCCAACTGGGGATCCGTAGGCCGGCAATGTGGCCGGCATTTTGACTCGGAGCTGGTGTTTTGGTGATGAGCAGCCGGTCATCTCTTCAGCATGAAGTATAAGCTTTGTTCCTATGCGCCGAGAAACTCAGGGAGAGGAGGCGACGATAGCGTGCGGTGACGTCGTCCTTTAGGTCGTCCTAGAGGTCATCCTAGAAGTCGTCCTAGACGTCCTTCTTGACGTCGTCCTAAAGTCGTCCTAGACGTCGCTTTTGACGTCGTCCTGGAGGTCGTCCTATACGTCGTCCTCTAGGCATCGTTCTCGACGTCGTCCTAGACCTCGTCCTTAACGCCGCCCTAGAGATCGTCCTAGACGTCATCCGCGAGGTCGTCCTAAACGCCGTCCTTGACGCCTTGCTCGACGTCACCCAAGAGGTCGTCTTAGAAGTCGTCCTAGACTTCTAGGATGACCTCTAGGACAACGACGTCAAGGATGACGTTGTCCGTAAGGTCGTCCGAGAGGTCGCCTTAGACGTCGTCCTTGACGTCGTCCTCGACGTTGTCCTAGAGGTCGTCTTAGACGCCGTACTTCGCGTCGATCTCTAGGAAATCGTCCTCGACGTCGTCTTAAACTTTAATACGTGTAGAAACATCACTCGAAAACATTTCTCCCGCAGGACTATAATGCCCTTTCGCCTTCCTACACATAAGCAATCTTAAATGTACTCGTGCAAGTTTTTTTTTTTTAATTTCGACGAAACAGTAAAAGAAAGTTTAGGTTAACATACAAAACGTCGTGTTAATATGACTCAGCATCCGTTTGTTTACCTAAGTTACACATATTTTACCTGAATCAAAAGGTTGTCACGAGGTGTAGTAGATCGCCTATAAATACCCGTGATTGGTACAACTTTGCGTGGCAGTACTGAAAGTTCAATCGCAGTTGTACTCTTGAACTAAGGAATTAATTAATGAACAAAATTATGGAATGGGGCATCTGATCGCTCTATATACAGGGTGTTCACGAAAGGTGGACAAATTTGATATATCGAAAACTACGCGTCGCAACAAAAAACGGCTTGTGTCGTTTTTGTCCTGGGCTAGGGGCCTATTTAGGAAAATTATTATAGTCTGGGATAATTAGATTGTTAATTATTTTTGCGTAATTAACTTTTTTAATATTGTGTTTAAAGGCATGGTTTCAATAGAAAATTGCTCAGCATCGTCGAAAAACACTAAATCAACAAATTGCAGAACGATAGAAGGCACGCGAAGCATTTTACGGCTTTCTGAAGAAACGCACAAATTCGACGGGCTGGTTGCACGATTTCTCCACGGGGCGCGGTGCCATCGGGGCCGAGATGCGCTCCGATAGCAAACCGAAACTTAAAAACCCGTCGAAGAGGCTGGTTACACGATTTCTCCACGGGGCGCGGTGCCGTCGGGGCCGAGATGCGCTGCGATAGCAAACCGAAACTTAAAAACCCGTCGAAGAGGCTGGTTACACGATTTCTCCACGGGGCGCGGTGCCGTCGGGGCCGAGATGCGCTGCGATAGCAAACCGAAACTTAGAAGCCCGTCGAATTTGCGCGTTTCTTCAGAAAGCCGTAAAATACTTCGCGTGCCCTCTATCGTTCTGCAATTTGTTGATTTAGTGTTTTTAGACGATGCTGAGCAATTTCCTAATTGAAACCATGCCCTTAAACACAATATTAAAAAAGTTAATTCCGTAAAAATAATTAACAATCTAATTATCCCGGACTATAATAATTTTCCTAAAAAGGCCGCTAGCCCAAGACAAAAACGACACAAGCCGTTTTTGTTGCGACGCGTAGTTTTCGCAATATCGAATTTGTCCACCTTTCGTAAACACCGTGTATATAGTGAAATATAGTTTACAAAATACGCTTCCCAATACATATGATGACGACGCACCTGAGCTAAAAGCAGTAATCTTTTCAAGATGTCACGACAGTTTTAGTACAAGCCCTCTCAGTCTAAGCTGAAAGGGACAATGAAATGATTTTCCAGCTTTTTCGAAATGAAGACTCAATTAACCTTCAATGTTCATAGAACCCCGAGCAAGAAAAAAAAGTAAAAAAAGAAGATGAAATTTCACGTTTGCTTTTTGCGACATATTCATATTCATGTATTTTCAGAGTGCGCGTTTACTCGTTTGCAAGCTTTCCTAAGCTGGTTGTGTCTGCTTGGTGTTTCACTTCAGGCAGGGTTAAGCAGTATCGCGATACAAATGTATCGCGATAGTATTTCAGAAATACATTTCGTATCTGTATTTCTGTATCGCGATACATTTTTTTTCACTAGTATCTGTATTCCTGTATCGAAATACAGTAAGAATGTTTCTTTGTAGCGCGATACAATCAGTATGAAATGTATTTCGTTACATTTCTTGAGAATACTGCCCACCCCCCCCCCCTCCAAAAAAAAAAAATCAAGTCCGAACGCTCTTTTTTTTTTTTTTTCTTCTGAGGGCACCAGGTTTAAGGTGATACTGGGGCGTTGTTACTATATGCTGACCAAGGTTCCTTTCGATTCTCCGAGCTATTTTCCTATGCGTCTTCTTCTCTCTCCTGAGAAGTGTTGCGTAGTCGGGAACTCGAACCAGGTGGCGTGCCAGGAGTGGAGTCAGAGCATCTTCTGCCGCAGGTCCTTAGGTAGGGATTTCTTGAGTCATTGTTTCCTAGCATCCAATGCCCGCTGCTAACCGTCTCTCTTGCCTTAGCGTACACAGTACACCCTGTCGGCAAAACTGAGTCACAGTCCGTTGCAGGACGAGCCTGGTGGTGGTTGGCTTGAAATAGTAGGATGACTCACGCAGTGAAGTTCAACACAGAAGTATTCGAATGCGTCTGCGGCTGCGCCCGTAGTATTGCACGGCTCAAGGGTACGTCATTAGCCGACGTGAACGTGACCCGCTGCTCTGGTGATCCGAAACCCAGAAAGGAGGCCAGACGTGGCCTCGCGGTGCCGAACCAGAATTCGTACACTTGCCGGCAATATCAGGTCGCAATCCACGAGGTCCCTTTTTGGATGATGCTAGAAGAAATCTTGAGGACTGGAATCTATGCGTCGGTGGCGGAGGATCGGCAGGAAGGACCTTCACAACAGGGATGCCACAGTAACGTTTTTTCAACCATAACGAACGATAAGACATGTGCTCCAGGATGCTTCAGGTGGTTCACTATTCTCGAAACTTTCAAATGACACTGGCTGCACGATCTTCAACGAGGTAACGTACAACAAAAGTACGTATTGTCCTTTCATACAGCAGCGTGGTAAAGTTTCATGTTCAAGGCCACACCTACAGATAAAGAATACCAGTTCATGCCACCGTGACGTCATGTGATCAATGTTGACAGGGGCATCCTTACTGCACAGGGGCGTTGTGTCGTTTTGATGGGATTTAGGGTGACATCAAATTTATTTAGAGGTCGAAGTCTTTTCGCATTCCTCGGCAGACAGAGAGTATGTCATGGAACGGACCGCGGTCAGTCCGTGATGGAACGTTTTTTTGAGCCCACTGAAGACTCCCCACCGTCCGAAACCACTACCTTCAAAGCAAAGTGCCAAACCTACGGGAAAGTAATTTTGGGATCAAAAACTTCCACTTCAAACTTCATGCTTCATCTCAGTTGGCGTCTCAAACAAATTTGAAAATTATATTGCAGTATCAGTATTTCTGTATTTGTATTTCTGCCCTTCCTAAAATGTATTCCTGTATTTGTATTTCCAAATACATTTTGCCTCTATTTAAAATGTATTCCCGATACATATCGCGATACATTTTTACCGATATATTTCAGTATCAGTATTTTATCTCCTATTTTAATGTATCCCAGTATTTGTATTTCCAAATAAATTTTTGAGTATTCCTGCCCAACCCTGGCTTTAGGTAACACGCAATTTATTTTCTTTTTTTATGCAAGTGTTTTTGATGCCATTTCTTCGTTTGCCCCTCCCCCACTGTTATGACCTCACGGGCGCTGTACGGTATCTGAAATAAATAAATAAATAACTATACTAACTTCCGGCTGCATAAGCATACACACAACAATTTGCTTTGCAATAATCACTCTCTCCCCTCTACGTTCACTATGTACCAGACACAGACAGGGGTCTCCAAACTTTATGACTGAGTTGCCGGGTTATGTCTCTCTCCCAGCCTCCAGGGCCAGAAAATAAGCAAGTAAATACAAATGAGAAAAAAAAACACTACATAAATAGACAAAATCATTTGAATACAAAAATTCAAAGTAGAGTAATAATAAACCCATGGTGTAATATTAGAAAACCGACATTTGAATAACGTGACTAGCGAGTAATACAGTTCAATATAGAGCATAATTCAATATTTAGCTAATTATGACATAATAATTGTAACCCACTTAGGAAACTTGGCACTTAGGAAACTTGGCATATTTGCATATGGCGGAACACTAATGAAAATGGCAGGAATGACTATAGCAATACGCCAAACTTATCACACGGCAAAACTCAAAATACTTTTAACGTAATAACACAGATATAAATCAGAGTACTAAAAATGAAAATGCCGGCGATGGATGCGCAATCAATGTAACACAAAAACTATCAACGGGATACAAAAAAAAATCAGAACCGATAGGAAGCGTTTGGTGAGCGTCGTAGCGCCTTCTCTTTTCACGCTTTTATTTTTGCGCCACGAAAGCAGCGGGCCTGCTGGAAACGGGCCGCGGGCCGGCCGGCGTCACTGCGAAAACCGTGGCCAGCCGCGGGTCGGTGTGAAGGCCTCCGCAAGCCGGGGTTTGCAGACCCCTGGTTCATAACACTGTAATAATTATTTCGAGCTCACAGCGAAAGAAGGTTGCATAAAAAATATAAAATATATACGGAGAAGAGTTCCACAACCTTGATGGATGGCCCTCGTCGTAAGTGGTCACAAGCGGGCGCAACAAGCTCGGTCCCGTTCCGAGCGTAAAATGTAAGCACCAGCCTTTAGTGCGCACACACGTTTGAAGTTCCAACCGCCGAATTCGTCGTCCCCCAAACTTTCTTCGCAAGGAGTGAGGAATCGCGCGATCTCGGGACGCATACATTTGAAAGTCACACGCGTGTAATCAGTGCAGCCTTTCCAACCGTCCATGGCATAGCGAGACGAGGCGTCGCTCGGTCTCGGTTCAAGGAGGTTTCGTCGACGGGCTGCAGACACGGCGACGACGTCGTTCCGTCCTGTCGGAACCAGACGCGTCTTCCTCTGGCCCCTGATTCGATTCCGCGAACGAGGGGCCGATGACGCAACCTGTTGCCCGGACGAGGTTTCCTGGATCCGTGACACGTCGGAGCGAGGGTGTTAGAAAATAGAAACTACACGCCGATTGTCGCCATAACGACCCAGACATCCGCTCGCCTGGGCCGGAAATTTCAGCAACCCTTGTCTACAATATTTCTCTGGCCTTTTTCTGTTTATGATTGGTTCTGCGATAATAGAACACGTACAAAAACAAGACGGACACCATGATGGTGCGCTTTTTACGCCGTCTGCCATGGTTCCTTCAGCTCGTGGCGTCGGCTGCGTCTGAACTTAAGGTAAAACGAAGGATCGTTTGAAGCTTCGGTTGAGAGAGAGAGAGAGAGAGAGAGAGAGACAAAAGAAACTTTGGAAAACGAGAATCTCAGAAGCCAGTTCGGTATGTTACATATATTGCAGCAAAATTATTTCCAAATAATTATAGGGATGACAAATCATTTTAGAAATGGTTGAAACAATATGTAACACAAACATTTTAATTGAATCCTATCAGAATAGAATAACAAAACGCGGGAAATGTCAGTAAATTTCCTATTTATTTGCTCTGCAGAGTCGTTCCTTGACTTCATAATTATACCTCGCCCTCGTGGCGATGCATCCAATCCTATTTGTCGTAGTACCATATGGCACTGCACTTATTCGTTTCGAAATGTTTAACTAATTACTATTACATGAATCGATCCACTCGTATTACCGCGTTCGCGGCAGAGTTGGCAACACACGCGGCTGCCATTCGGAAAAGCGGGGCTGGAAGCCCGCTCGACCCGGACCTTTTGTTTTCCCAATCTTTGCTTTTCTGGGAAGTTTCATCCCATTCTCGGCTCTCATCGTATGTTATGGTTCAGAACATTCATGAACATAGCACGTGTAGAAACGCATCTGTAACGCAATGCTTTGGGTCAGTCGCCCTTCCGTCGCCGTCCCAACACGTGCGATACTTCTTCCTGCTTTATTGTTTCCGACAAAAGTTCACCCAATACTTAAACGTTCATGTTCTTTTTTTTTTTTGTCCACCTGCCATTTTCGATTATGACAATATTTGGGTCCCCGGTGCACCGAAACCATGAACGGACCAATAAAATAAAATAATTTTAGAAATGCCGCGCAAGAAGCAATACGCATTAAGTTAAGGTTCTCTCAAACTTCTAAGCGGCCGCCAAGGTTGCCAGATCAATCCTCAGCGAACGTTGTAACGTCTTCTCTACATGTGATTGTAGCGACTGTTGTCGGACGGCCGAGTAGTGGTGCCAAACTATCGATACTATCGATATTGGAAGCCATATCTCACAATCGATGTACTATTGATAGTCGACTATCGAAAAAACTATCGGCAAGCACTATCGATAACCGACTATTGAAAAAAATATTCAGCTATCTATAGTAAACTATCAAAAATAGCATCAATAGTGGACTATCAAAGGTACTATCAACAAACTATCGTAAAACTGACGATAGTCAACTATCGTAATCAATATGAAACTATCGATTGTAGAATACAGTAAAGCTATCAATAGCTTTTTGATAGGCGACGAAGAACGACAAGAGTCACGACAGGAAATCTCGTTCCACTAAAATCGGAATGCCAATTGAGGACTTCCGCGTAATTATCGAGAAACAACCAGAAAATCATTGGAACACTATCGGAAAGCGGCAAGAAGCCCGGTTGAGAAACTATCAACAGTGAACTGTCGAAAAACTAATGCCACTGACAAGGTGAGATCAGCAAGAGGAGGAACTGTATAGTCGTTCCGCTTCCAGCACGAGCTTCCTGCCTCCGACAACGCTTCGGCGCTTCGTGCACCTCGAGCGCGCGTGACCAGACGAAGCACGACGGAAGGCACGGGGCGAGTGCTGGAGGCCACGTGTTCGAATGGCACACCCTGCCATTCTCATTCTGTTAGTGACTATAGCCAGAGTATACTATCAAAATACTAGTGATAGTCAACTATAGATTGGTTTCTTGGTAGGCCGTCAAAGTTTGTGCTGCTGATTCTAGGTCGCTTTCCAGGAGCTTACGCATTGTTACAGTAGACATACTATGCTAATGAAGAAAATGGAAATTTAGTTTGGTGTCAACCCTCATAAGTAAACTGAGCAGTGCAGAAATCCGCTACTCTGTCTGAATAGGACTCTGGCGATGGTGATCGAGTGCGAACGAGTCCACTTGTCTACAGTCTTGTCTGGTAAATAACCTCGTTAATATAAATACACTACTTTATAGAGAACATTTTCGGGGACGGACTGGCTAAATACATGCATTTTTTTTCTCGTTAATATGGACGGCTCACATTATGTACAATTCTTGGGGAGGGGGGAAAGTGGAAAGGGGGGGAGGCGAAGGTGACCATATTGACGATACGTGACTGCATACACAAAACAAATCCTCAAGCTCAAGTCAAACGAATAATTAACATACCAATCGCGAGGTCTTGCGAGGTGCACTCATAGACAGTCTTCAATTTTAGAAGGCAGTCCGAAAAAGAGAGTGTGACGTGATGTTCAATTGGCTCGCAGCGGTGGCAATCCACGGCAGTGACTAACAGCCGACAGGGAGAAAACAGACCGCTCTAAAACGAAAACACACTGGCGCGTTCTACTGACCGCGCAGTTCGTTCTCGTTTCGAGTTCTTGATTTGGCTAGACGACTCGCGTCAAGAGGTCGGCGCTCCTACGCTTATTTCCATGCTAATCGGGTCGTCCATCTTTCGGATCGTTAATCATTTGCTCGTCAGATGTTTGCACACCGTCTGTTTGCGCAGCCGCTCTTCGGTCGGTCGCTGACTTTTCCTTCACGCAACGGGACGCAGCGACTATCAGGCTGCTGCTGCCGCTGCTCCGAGAAAGTCGTCTGCAGCTGCGAAACGGAACACCGCCACCGCCCATGATTGTGGAAGGCGCGCTCTTGCTGTTCTTTTTTTTTATCCGCTCGTTTGTCGACCGACCGCGAGTCCGTGCGTAGACTCTTATTAAGACTTCCCGCCCCCTTCCGCTTGTTGTTTGGGCGATCGCGAAAACCGTTCGTTTCATCCGCCCGAGCAGTCGAGATAGACAGATAGCGAGTGACGAAATCAAGAGCCCTGAAGGCTGAGTGAGTCATGACAGGCTGCTATACGACATCTCTCGAAGGAAGAGACTCCGGAGATGGGAAGAGCGAAGGAAGAGTCGGGCGGAAGAAACAACGTCTCATGTTTCTTACTTTTCTCTTCTTTTCTGTCGGTACAAAGTTACAGTTTGGAGACCCTGAGAGGAGAAGTTTTACTTGAACGTGACGGCACTGCGGCGATCGCTGAGTCTTAAGTCTTAACGCATCGCGGGAAGAACATGTACTTACACGTTACTAAAGAGTAACTAATTTTTGTTATTCCTTACTCGTCATTAAGTCTCAAAGGGAACGCGCTGTCTCATCTTCAATGTAAAACGATATTCTTCTTTTTACAATCTTTTTTTTTCTCTCTTTTTTTCTTTACGGTAGAGTAAACTGGGGGCTGGTGTAACGCTGTAAGCGCCTAGATGTTCCGGTGGCGCCCCCTTATGGCTTCCGTTCGTGACGTCATGACCAGGATTTGCCTCCCTGTGATTAGGAGGATCTGCCTCACCGTGAACCGGCGATTGGGCAGGCCATTATCAGTATAGAGGAGGCCATAGTTTCTCCAATCGCGAATGGCAACCACAGCGACGCTTTTGGTCGAGCACATCGCTCGCAGCTAACCGATGATATACGATTCGATGAAGCCAATCAAGCAGTGCAAAAAGTGCATCGTCACGGCGTTAGTTGTCTTTGTGGGTTTGCTGTCACTAACTAAACCAACCACGTGCAAACAAATAAAAAAAGCTGGAAGGTTAAAGGGAACAAATTGCAATGAGTTTACCTGATTTCAGACCAGGAAACGGAGCTGGTGCATGCACCATGATGAGCGCGCGCGAGTGTATGCTGTACAATTTCGGGCAAGCATATCTTGCTCGTTTTGCCATTTGGCGCTTCCGAATCGCGGTGACGCAAACACAAAGCTGACGTGAGGAAAAAGTTGGGGCTTCGCACGTTCCCCAGAAAAAGTATATAGCTACGTACAGTTGCTCGTTGCAGGTTTAAAGGTGCCCCGAGGAGGTTTCTGAGATGGCCTAAATATGGCGATAACTCACTCTGCGGGCTTTGAGCATCCTAGAAATTCATTAATCATAGCGATGTGCGGCCGATTTCCCTATTAAAAAAATCAGCAGAACCCATCCTTTGGGAATGATTATCTACGTTAATGCGAATAGCATCAAACGGTGCGGAGTTATGCGCGTTCGTCAGGTGGCCGGCACACTCTAGATACGCCAGCCCACTCTTGAGGCGATTCTAAATTTGTTGACACTTTCACAGCCCTGCGCACGATCTCCGCAGCCCAGCACGTGCGTTTGTGTCACTTAGGAAGGCGAGCAAAGCACGCGCCATACGCACAAACACTCAAAATGGTACCGACCAGACTTTCTGGCGTCTCAGCTAGTCTCAACCAACGGTACTCTAAACGGTTGTTTATATCTTTACCATAGGACGCGCTTTACAGCGCTGTCACGACTACCGGTGCGCGCGCGTTCCATGCACGAGGGCTCATTCCGCTCTCGTGAGGCTGAGCACGGCCACTACATCACCCTCTCCCGAGCGCGGGAGAGGGTGAGCTAGCGGCCGTGCTCAGCCTCACGAGAGCGGAATGAGCCCTCGTGCATGGAACGCGCGCGACCGGTAGCTGTGACAGCGCTGTAAAGCGCGTCCTATGGTAAAGATATAAACAACCGTTTAGAGTGCGTTGAATGACTGCCTTCATAGCTCTGTGGTAGCGCGTCTGCCTGCTGATCAAAGGGTCAACGGTTCGAATCCCAGCCGGCGCCGGTCTTTTTTATTTATTTATCGACCCGCGGCGTAAGAGGTTAGATAGCCAGATAGATAGATAGATACATAGACGAAAAGTGCGTGAAGTATCCAAAGAATGCTATTCGCATTAAAAGCAATCAAAGACCGAACGCACCGAGGTCATCTCCCGCGATGGGAGGAGCGTTGTTCCGGAAGCCAAGACGACATGCGACATTTCGTTGAGATTTCAAACGCTGCTATTACAAAATGGGTATGCTTTTGTAGATGAGAAAAAAAAATAGTCGAAAACTGAATTTTTTTTTTCGCGGCGAGGGAACACAGTTTTACTGCAATAATCGTCTTAAAAACAACTCATCGTGCGTGCGTGCGTGCGCGTGCGTGCGTGTGTGTGTGTGGTGTGTGCGTGTGTGCGTGTGCGTGTGCGTGTGCGTGTGTGTGTGTGTGTGTGTGTGTGTGTGTGTGTGTGTGTGTGTGTGTGTGTGTGTCGTTAGCTCTCGGAGGGCGCGCGCTCGTTGGGTTGAATCTCAGCGCAACACAGCCCGGGATTCAACCCGGGCTGTGTTGCGCCTCGTGATTGCACGCCTTGTGATTGGTTCATCGTGTTTCCTATCGGTTGAAGCCGCAATCTCATTGGCTGCGTAGGGATGACAAGATGATCCGGGTTGTGAGGCCCCGCTAAATTCTTACGCTGCGGGGCACAAAAAAAATCTATACTGAAAAATTTCGTTACCTTCGCGGCCCCTATTTTTCGCGAATCGGTAACAGAGGACACAATCGCGGCCCCTAAATTTCGCGAATTCCAGACGCCTGCATTGAAACTCTTAAGGATCGAAAATTTCGCGTCCCTTAAATTTCGCGAATTGAAAAATTCGCGAAATTTACGAAAATTAAGGGCTCGCGAACATTAAGGGTTTTTGCAGTAATTCATTACACGAAAAAGGAGCTACCGAATCGGTCAGAGGCTTCAGTAGCGGTGGTGCACCCGACAACGAATAGGTCAACTGGCGTGGATATCGTTCATCTTTTGTCTTCTGCCCGAACTTTCCGGAGACGGTCGAGGGCACGCCCCAATTAGCTCGCGCTGCACCGTTGATGGATGACGGGCGTTGATGATCTTGGCACTCGGGGGACCGAAAATAACCTCCCTCGCGAGCGTTCAAAACAAAAGCCCAATCGAGAGTTTTCACTCGATCATTTTCGATCCAAGCAGAGCACGTAGAATTCGACGAAGCAGCCGGAGATACTGTGCAGGCGTGGGCGGCGCGGGGGCATATGCTAATCTTTGCGTGGAAAAAAGAAAGAAACGCCGAAATGCGCAAGGGCGACTAATTAAAGGGAACACGAGATTCCTGGCTAATAGCCAAGAACAGTCTGAGCCCCGTTTATTTGCTAACAGTCAAGCTAGTTATTTCTCATTCTTCTTTGTAAAGTGAAAACTCGAAAGTATCTACATATTAAAAAAAGTTCCATACCTTTCTGGTACATTTTTTTATAAACTTATAATAGGGTTGTTCCTTGATCAGGGTTCCTCCGTAATTGCACATACATATATAGATCGACACGTACGTTGGAATTTTGATAAGCATTACCGTTCGATACAAACTATAAAAACGAGGAAAATAAAAGATGGAGGTTCCCGTTGCAAAGACTGCATTTACCTTTCCAGCTAATGCAGAGTAGAATCTTAGACGTAGCCGTTATAGAATATCTTAGGACAGACTCTGAAAAAGAACATTCGGCACACTCACGTGCCTAATGTTTTCAACAAAAAAACCTACTAACAAAAATAGAAAGAGATACGTAACTATAGATATATTTATCGCTCTAATAATAAATAGCTCGCACTTTCGTTCTCATTGCCTCCTTTAGTTGAAAAACATACAACACGTCTGGCTTATTGTCCTAAACTGGTTGCTTTATATTAGTCCTGTGCAGACGTTTTTCCCCTCTCGCGTCAGAAATGACTGTATATGACGTTGACATGTGGTTACTGCGCGAAAGACTGAAAAACCAATAAAAGAAGCACACAGACACAGCGCTGCGTCTGTGAGTTTCATTACTGAGTCCTACGTCTTTGCGCTGTTCTCACACATGCTTTTGATCATCAACCGACTGCGACGCAACTTTACACCTTGGGACTGTAGCCTCGTTGTCCTTCAGGTTCTACGGTTGTTCGTGAAATACTGTCTTAAGGCCCATTGACAGCTACTCACAGACACCTTACAGATCGAGTGCCTGAAGGTCCGTTCCTGCTCTGCGTTTGACGGCGACCAGACTGGAAGGCAAGACATATTTTTAAACTTCTTCTGACGGCTTACGACCGGCTGCGCTGCTGCGGAGCCGGTCGTATCAAAAGGCTTTAAAACACGCTTTCTAGCCTCTCCGGTCCTAAGAAGTCGCAAGTGTGTGATCGAGCCTTTAAAACCTCCTAAAATCTCTTACGACGAGAGAACAGACTGGCGCGCCATCTATGCGGTGACCCTGGAACTGCATTTCATTAGGAAGTAGGTTTTGTGGTATTTGCGAGGTCGAATGCACCCCACCGAGAACCGGTGGGGTCTATAACATCGAAGGAAGTTTTTTGGAGACAAGAAAGAAAGAACGATGCGCGAAGAAAATAGGAAATATACGGGACCGCACAGTGTTCCACGGCTGCCCGATGGGTGGCGCCGATGTGTGTTCTCTCGTCGTATGAGATTTTGAAAGGTTTCAAGTACACTTTTTTTTAATCTTTGATTTTACGATTTTGATACGTACACTCTCACAAGAGACTGTGAGTTCATTTTCTCTGCAGATCACCGAGACAGTCAGTCTCGGTGAATAATACCAGGATTCCAGCGAATGACGAAGCACGTAATACGATTTTATCCGAAAAATGCGAGGTAATCAGGGAGCAAGCGAAACGTAGCGCCCATTTTTGTCTGCCCAAGTCGATTTATTTTCTTCTCCAATCATATTCTGAGCATCGTCGTTTTGCTAATTCGTCGTATCCTGTTTTGCACAAAAAAAAAATTTGCAGATTTTTTTTTTATATAGAGTGTAGTAGTGGCGCTGCTAACAATATCGAGCAACTTATAATCCATCCTGGCGATTGCTTGAGCCTCAAATCCATCGAACAAAAAACGAATCGACCTTATGCCCGCGGTGGCGAAGAGCGCGTAGCAACGAGACAAAAAATTAAACGCGGGAGTGACTTCTTGTCTTTCATAGGCGACCGCGCGGAGGGCACGACGCAAGCGTTCGAAAATGGCGATAGTGCGGCAATACCTCACAAACTGCCGGAGCTCCTCTGAGCCGACTAATTCATCGATTAATCGGTTCTCCTCAAACGAAACGGCGTACACCCTCCGCGCCGCGCTGTGTCAACTTTCGTCCCCCGTACTAAATTTGTTAGTTCAGCGGCTTCCACGGCGCTTCACCGAGCAGGCATTCAGACACGGCCGAGCCGAGCACCGAAGTTTTTAATGCAGGCGACGAACGAGGGCTGCGCTGGGCAAACACCACCTGGAATAATCGAAGCCTGTGCGCTAGAATTTTGACGACAGCGAGACTGAGGGAGGATAGAGATTGGACACGAGGCTGGGTCATCATTCGGCAGAACCTCGTGTCCAATGAACTCGTCGAAGCACGCTCGGTTTGAGGCTCGGGTCCAATCCAATTGCTGAGTTGGCGCCATTCGACTGTGGTGACGTTCCATAGAGGAAGAGGAGGACGTTAGCAGGCCTCGATTATTTTACACGCGGTATTGGTTAACTCCCCCCCCCCCCCCTTTTTCAAGTTCAATCCCTACCCCTGCCCGTTTCGATCTGTATGAGCATCGCACCGGGGTGCGGTCATGTATCATTTCTTCGCGGTGCACGTTGAAGACCGCAGGCTAGCGGCTGTACCGAACTGGCTAAACCGCTCATCTACAGCTGAGACACCAAACGCTTATTGGGGGCTGACTAACTGACGGCTGTGTAAATATACACTGAATTCAATTAGCTCCTCTGGAAACGACAACAAAAGCGCCCAAGTTTCCTTCGACCACAGTTCATCAGAGTTCACGACGTGGAGCCAAGTTAAACCTGTTCAAATCTGGACCAAATTTGAAGCCGAACTCGAATTATGGGTAGATTAGCCCTTGCCGGATATTAGTGATGTGGACGTTCTCAAAGCTTTGTAGTTGAGAGTGGGCAGATTGTCCCGAGCAAGTAAGTTTTCTCCCCAGGTGTTCATGTACGTTTTGCCTCTTTTTGGAACATCCGCTCACTAAATTAAACGGTTCAAGCAACGAAAAAAAATAGAACGGAAAAGTACACAGACGGTCTGGTAGCCCAATCTGCCAACCAAACCCGGAAAAATATTTTGAGCAAACGACGAACACTGTATATTTGTCAAGGCGGCTATAGCCCTTTCCAACATCTGTCCTATACCCCACGCTGACATTTGTCCTTTAGTTAAGCCAGGGGTTCAGAATGTTAAAGTGGCTCGTGCCGTAAAGCACAGTTACCCTGGTTCCGACATTTGCGTTTCACTGCGGCCGACTGCGCTACGACTCCTCGCGTTCCACCATGATGCGTTACGCGGACCTCGGCTAAAGAATAGCAACCATACCGTCGAAAGCCTATAAGAGCGGTCGCCACGCGGTCGGTCCCAATCAAACGCCAACGTGTGGACTAAGTCTGAACGAGCCTTTACCACCAGCACGTGATAAGCACGTGTATAACCAAGTACATTGTAACGATCGACGTGAGCGAGCCAACCGCAATTGCTTATATCACGAACACACAACCCGCATCCCCATTTCGTCGAAGATTTACGAGCCGCCAACAGAACCGAGCCCGTCGAAGTCGCGGCCACGCAGGCGCGAAACAGTCGCGGCCAAACCGCAGCGAGAGACGCGAACGAAAGAGAAATGGCACGACGACTACGACGTCAGCCAGCCGGGGAAAGTGACGGCCTTGACCCTCGCCCAACGGTTTCGGGGGTTGGCAGGTCCCCCGAGGAGGGCCCCCCTCCCACCCGACTCTCCCGTGGCGGGTCACGGACCGCGAAAACGCGACGGCGAACGAAGACGGAACGGCCGACGAGCGTGCGGGGACAGGAGACGTCGGACCGTGCCCGCGGCTAGCGTCCTCCGTATCGCCCCGCGATGGACCGCCGCGGACGCTACGAGCCACTTCCGGCCAATCCAGCGCTGCAAAGGCATCACGTGACTATGCGTCCTTCCGTTGCTGCTCCTTTTCCGAAGGTTACGTGACATTCACGCGGTTTCGGATGGGTTTCGAAGGCTCCGCTTGCAGTTCATCGGCGTGGTGCTGCCGGCAGGTTAAGGCGGACTCCTGCTTCTGGCCTTCTGGAGGCGGGACCGGAGGCACCAGCGACGTGGCATTTCCGGAGCCCCAGCAGTCGGAGGGGACGCGACGCTCGGCGTCCAAGGCTGATGGAGTGGTCCGGGCGGACGCGCTTAACTAATTCCGTCCGCCCGTAAGATGACAGCGCTGTGGAAGCTTCGTGCAAGTTAGACCAGTCGTGCGTCGATCTCTTGTGCTCACGCTCCCGCCCATACCCACAGAACGGGGTCAGGTGACCAAAGGGAGGCGGTTGATTGGTCCCGCGAGTGCGTAGCTTCCAGTGCACTGTGAGCTTAGGGGTGAACGGAGAAGAGGCGGCTCGCGGTTGCCCGCGCATGCCGCAGGTGAACGCCGAGATGGAAAATTGAGACCGCGCACGCAGCTTACGGCGTGGGAGGCTGTCTCGGGCAGTTTAAAGGGACGTCTCCGTCACCGGGCCTTGGTCACCCTCCGTCTCTTGGAGCGTGACGTAGGAAAAGGCGGCGACGAAACTTCAATGTGCGCACTCGCGGGAAATAGAAAGCTTAAAGATGCGGGCGTATACAAATCTCGTCAGAATTTTCTGATTTGTTGGTCTCTTGCCGTGTTGTTTTCGCTCGTTATATTCGAAGCATTTGCGTGCGCGCCGGCGATTATGGAGTGTCCAACCTTTCAAGCTGGAAAGCTGTGAAAGGAGATTCCACCCCTTCCCAATCGCCACCAGAGAATTTAAAGGTCAATCTGTCTGTGTTCTAGCCCTGCTCGTGGAAAAGACCGACTGGAAAGCACGCAGCTTTTGCGCCCGTTGTAGGTTATCTCGTCCCCCGATGCTTTTGCGAAAGAGGTTTGTTCCCAACAAAGCGCATACTCGGGATGATTTTGCGAGTCCCTGAAACGTGGACGTGGAACGGTGCAAATGTGCAAAGCAAGTTCGTCTGCTTCTTGTGCAGGGGCTGCGATGATGTTAGAACGCCAAGTACTTATTGGCTAATGAAAAAAAGGATAGTAGGTAGACCTTAAGATATTTAGCATTAAGGTCTACCCACTATCCTTTGAATCAAAGCAAATCAGAGCTCGGCGTCGTTCTAACGCCACCGCAACCTGCTCACCGCATTGACAATTTCGATGTCCACAAACCCTGAATGTCTTTTGGCGACGAGATGCTGTGGTTCTTATCTGCGGCGTAAAGACCAGGATTATCGATTGCCAGCGACAATTTCGATGGTGTACGAAAAGCACGGTGGAAGCATGTAACCACTGCGTCTTAAAGCAACGCCGTCCAAGTTAACAGTTTGACGATCCTCGTACTGCCATAAATGAAAGTAGAATGCATACCAATCTCGAGACGTCACGGTGAACGCTTAGAAAATCGAGGAAGGCCGGCCACGACGACATTCTTGGTCGCGCTCAACGTCGCCAATACAGAAAAAGATCACGCGAACACGGCGCTTTCGAAAGCGAAAATATTCATAATAATTTATAGCCAGCGAACCCATAGCCTTGCCCCGGAAAGAAGTTACAGTACTCGTACCTCCAAGTTGAAGCACGTGTTTTCAGGCCCTTACTACATAGTTTGGTCACCACGTGCGTCTAGGTTGCAGTTTAAGCGTTTCTGTGGTTGGCGCTGTGGATGCTTTACTCCATCTCACAATGTGCGTGCAGCGTTATCAAAGGCGCAGGTAGGCGACCGCCTAACCTATAGGGTGCCTTCATGTGCGCTTTGCTTAGGGTGATAACAACTAATTGTTCCGAACGCTTTTTTTTTTTGTTCTGAAGCGCATGAGAGAGCGTGTCCCTGAACGCGCTTGTTGCGCTGACTGTGCTATATACAGCGACATTTTGTGTTCGACTATTTCTTTGTACTTTCCCTGTGAGCGCGTGCTGTCGGCATAGGGTACCACAAAGGGTGGCATCACCCTAAACAGAAGGACATCGAGGCACCCTTGCCTAACCAAAAGGGTATATTTGCACTACCACTCAAGGAGAGAACTATACACCCCTGCGGTCGCCAATGACTTCCGTATCACCGCACGGAAAAATCACAGCCCAGCGTGCAACCTTCCCAGGTTGCACGCTTCGGAAAGCATGCCAATCACGCGCCATACGCACAAATGATAAAAACGGCACCGGTGAGACATCGGTTTCTTCGAACGGTGAATGTGCATATCAGCCTTGCAATCCTCTTCCTTGAACATGCTGATATAAAATCGCTGCCCGTGTGCATTTGCGACAGTTTCTGGCTATCGCAGAGCTAGTGCCACTAAATAAGATAAACGCTTCAGAGTAACGACACTTGGCCATATTGTGGCTTAAAATCATGGTTGCCAGTTATCTTAAGCTTTATCTGAAATCACAGAAAACGCTTATCCGTCCTCCACAAATGTTTAAACAGTTCACGACAAAGCAAAGCAATATTACATGAGCCTCCTAACACCGAATCTAATGCTGAGGAGGTCGCACTTTTGAATCATGACGATCGGCTGTTGCGTCTGCTACGCACAAGCATCAAAATGGCGGCGTCCACAACAATGTCGGGGAACGGAGTGCCGATACTCTACACGGAGCTATAGACAATTTACCGCCAAACCAAGGCAAAGTCAACTAAATGAAACTCCACGGAACAATGCAAGGAATACGTTGCGCGGCATAGGAATTCCTGCCCGGGAGTTCTTACCTCGCCTGGTGTAAGATTCACATTTCTTTCTTTTGGGTTGTTAATGCGTATACGATTGCAACGGCATCTCACGTCCCGATCCAGCTTCCAAACAAACGAGTGAGCATTTTCATCGACAAAATATGAACCGTGCAGAATGCGCATGATACCGATTAGCGTGAAAAGTATTTCTTCTCGTGACTTTTTTTTAATGTTCTGCTAAGGTCACAAAACAGCCCTCGGCCATCAAGTTGGCCCAGCGAGTTGACGAGTAGTGGTTTGCCGCAAATTAGCAGCAACCAACTATTACTCTTATCCTTCAATAGATATCTGCTCCCAAATCGGCTTCTCGTCGTTGCAGTGAGTGATACTGCGATCTCACAAGGTATCCAATGATCAAACGGTCAGCCACGACGCGTGCTTCTTACGTGGGCAGCGACAGTGTGCCAGCAGAGCCAGTACTTCAAAGCGTTGAAAACCAAGGGAAGAGAGAAGGCCGCGGAAAACTCGGGTTTTATCGTTTTATCATGTATATACAAAAGACATTAAAAAAAAACGGAAATAGCGAGGGTTAGTTTTACAAGCGACTATGAGAGAGGACCGCTGACATTCAACAGTGAACACTGCTGATGGGCTTGAATGTAAAAACCCTTGAAAATCAACCAAATTAAAATTTTAAAAAGTAAAAAAAAAAAATATGCTCTTTTTTTTCCTTTTTTTTTTCCCGCAAAACAAAACACCGGCGCCAACTTCGATGCTAAGATTATTCAGCAGAACGCAACTGCACAAGGACCACACACCATTGACAACAACAAACCTCTCAGATACAAGAGGCTTTCAACGTCTCTACGACGGAAACTGAAGATATCATTCCTATAAAAACTGACATCCCGTATAAATATCCATGCAACACATTTGACTGCGCTATGCTAGCTTTCCTCAATGACTGAGTTTTATAAACTCTTATACCAAAAACTCTTTGAAGCGGGAGACCGGCCCCACGACGCGCCTTGTGAAATCTTCATGACCATAGTCAGTGACAGGTTATGAATATGAACTAAGTGGATGATAGCCCCCGGCGCGAGCTTCCTGCCTTTGATAACGCTTGTCCCATGCGCAGTCAAAGCACGGTGGGAGGCAAGGAGCGCGTACTGGAAGCAGGGCTTCTACTGAATTCTTAACCTGTCACCGACTACAGTCAATCAAAAGTAACGAAAAACAAACAAACACGCAAGAGCATCCACGTAAAAAGACGAACCTGCAGCACGAGATAATTCGGTATTGAAAGCACGTGACAAAGGCACAGGAACTTTTCATGACAGAAATACAGGGCGTACCCAACTCCGTTTCTGCAAGTCAGCCTCACATTACAACCTCTCCAGTGGCGGCATAACATAATAGTTATGCCACGAGGAACCAATCACGGAGCGTGGGTGGGGACAAGGCTGACCACGCCCCGCGCTTCTGAGGCCCTCTCTTCTTGTGATATGGAGTGCCAGTCGAACAGCAGAAACCAGCCCGCGACAGGTAATCTGTTCAAGTAAGTACAGAACTGCAGGGTGTGCCAGTACCACAGTACAACAAGCTCGTGTAAATGTTGTAAAACACGGAGACCAAATCCCCGGTGTCGGTCGTCACCGACCTGCCTGTCACCGTTTCTGCTCCGCCAGATAAACGACTGAGTTGGCTAGCGTTGTCGCGTCCGTCCGCGCGTGACAGTTAACGACACAAACAGGAAAAAAACGCTCACCTGACCACCGGGACAGCCGCAATCCAAGTGTCAATCCGGAACTTCAAATCTCAGGTTGACACGAGCGCTCGGATGACGCGACGACGCAGGAAACACAAGCGCGCAATCCCCACCCGCCGTCGACAACGCGCGCTCTCGAGTGTCACGGAGAGGCACGGACACTGCGACAGCGGTTACTGGGAGAGACACCCGCACTGCCTCTCTGTAGACACAACATAACGGTTGACGACCGACGGAAACACAAAACCGAGGAGCGCGAATTTCCCACAGGGCGACGAAGAGGGCCCAGTTCTCGCCGACGCGTCAGTCACACGCGGCGCTTGCTCTCGAGGCGGCACAGCTGAGAGGCTCCCTCGCTTGCCTTTGCCGATGCCCGGCCATCGACGAAGCGTGGGACGGGAGCGACGCATGCCGGGAACGGCCGGGAGAATCCATTCCGCCAAGCGAAGGGGAACGGAGGAAGGGATGGGGGAAGGGAGCAAAGGCAATACCGCAAAAAAATGACGGCAGCGGCAAGTGTCGAGGGAGGGTCAGAAGAACCTCAGTCCCTTTTTCCTGCCTCCTCATTGACCACTGTCGGCACTTTTGATGGGTGTGCTTCTCTGGTTGTACTCAGCTGAGCGCGGTGCAAGAAGCAAAACCGCCGGACGCGGAGAGCAAAGCAAGGTCGATCATTTCGGCGCGAAGGTTCAATTTGTGCGAGCTGCGGGCTTGTTTTTTAACATGCCTCCCCTTCTTTAGCAAACACTATTCCCATTTTCGACGAAGCTCAGAATCTGTTTCGTCCGTTCCTCGTGTGGGTCACCCTCATGAAAGGTATAAAATTAAGCAAAATAATCGTGACGAAACAATGGTTTTCACAACGTGGGACACTAATAGATAAACGGACGCGTTTTACGGTCTGCGATAATTCGCCATTTTCTGTATGTGCGTGCTCGAACGGGCGGAAAAGTGTTTGCTCTCCTAAATCCCTACCTTGAAAGGAGTTAATCCGGACCCTCTACGAAAAAGAAAAATTGAGGCTCTGGGGAACTTGTTAATGCCCATTGAACGCAAAACGCCATACCCATAGTCTGGCAGAGCAATCACGAATTGTTATCATGTCGGAGCTAATTACATTACAAAAATGCAAGTAGCCAACCAAACAATCAATCATTCGAGACGTCTGACCGCCTCAGACCTGGCATCTGAGGTCAATCAGAATTTCAGCTGGGCGTTGATTAAAACTTTTTAACCTAGTTAATCGTCACCCTTCCTTCGATTAATTAATCGATTAATCGGTCTCGTTCCTTTCCATGCATAATATATAAAAAAGCAAAACAATCTTTTTTGTACCTTTGTTGAATATGTGACGAACTGCGTAATGTAAAATATGATTTCGAATCAACCTCGATGTGCAGTTGAGAACAGTTCCAAGTTACTCGCACTCACAAATCATTACTTCAGCTGCATGAGCGGCGAAGAGGTTCGTTGATATTCTCGGGCAAAAGCGTCCTCCCTTGATTGTTCAGAATAGCCTTTGCGGCGCTAAACAGACACTCGAACGGCGTTGAAGTGGCCGAGCCACGTGTAACCTTCTGCAAATGTTTGGAGTTTCAAATGTCGTTCCTACAGTTTACTTTAGGATAAAATTCACCTAAAGCTTGCCCTTCATAAAGGCGTACTCGTCAAGGTCTGCGTGGTGAAAGCGTGGAATTTTTACTTTCTTTTTATTACGCAAAATTTTACCGATTAACCTATTAAAAATCTAATCGCGATTAAAGCATTGATCGTTTAATCGGTAGGTTAATCGATCATTTGCGCAGGCCTAATCAGAATAAATTAATTTTTGGCCGATACCAAATAAAAGGTTTTAAAATAGTGCTCAGATTGTACGGTGGATTGCACTAGTGTTTTTTTTAGTGATACTTTTTCCTATTCTGGTTCGATGTCAATTGGCTTCAAATGTATGCAAAAAGACGCCTTGGGTGTCAACCTTCTTTGAAGAGGCCATCCAAAAGCTTCTGCCACGCCTAATAACTGCCTTATTACGTGCAGTGATTACGTACAGAAGTAGCTATATGTATGCATCTACATTCCGTGTCTATTTAAAAAAAAAAAAGAATCACAAAATCTGGTCTTTTTATCCAATTCATCGGAGGTTGAAAAAAAAAAAAAAGCCTGCGTAGAACAGACGTTGTTTCGATCAGGATATAAGTCTGCACCGAATGATGCATCCCAGAAAACGGTTCGACTCAAAAGTGCCATCTGCAATGGGACACGGAAAGCACGTGGACTGTAGCCCAGAGTGTCCCAGTACAGATATGGATTCTTGTGCGAGCAAGTCCTCCGGATAGTGTAGCAATTACATTAATTGTCCCGTGTGCATGGGACATTGAATGTACGGAGCATAGCACGTGCCCTCTGCATTACATAACCCAGTCCATGGCCATACAAAATGTTCTAAGTCCGTCCAGAATTTCAAAAAAAAAGAAGAAAGACAAACGGAAATTTGTTTTAGGTTTTTTTTAGCCACCCAGAAAGTATTGCCGCATGTTTCTGAAACTACCATATGGCATAAAGTGTCTGCGTGCTTGCAGTTTATTTCAAGCTTTTCATGCTCCGATATGATATATGAAGTTATTGGGGCCAAGCTGGTTGGGATGGCGGGAACTAAAAAGGATTGAAATAAGTTAATCAGTCCGTTAATAAAATAAGCGTAAATTAACTTTTTGATTTTTGATTATGCGGCACATAATATATTCGTAGAATGGACTCTCGACCATAATACGGTCTCTTCGTGCCGTTAAGGTTTCATTAAAATTTGTAGTAGTCGCTGTGGGGTGAAAAATATGTCACCTTGAGGCTTGAACATGGCTTCAAACCGTAACATAAGCGATCCAAGAGCGCCAGTGATGACGATTCCTCCACCTTTCACCGCCTCCGCAAGCGAATCCAAGCGAAGCTGGCTGCAAGAACCCCGCTTTTTGCCCGCCTAGTTTTGAAGGGTGACGTTTGTTGCCCCGTGGTACACCACAAGTTGTTTAATCAAAAGTTCACGGCACGGGTAGGCCATGACTTTGTTTTATTCTCTCTCTCTCTCTCTTTCCATTTCTATTTCTCTCGCGCCAATTCTTGAAAAATCATTATGCCCCAAAGTAAAATATAAACAATAAATTAAACATTTATTAGTTAATTGTCTCTTTTCTAGTAGCCGCAATGGCCACCAACTTGGCTCCGGAGTAAAAAATAAAACACACACACACACACACACACACACACACACACACACACACACACACACACACACACACACACACACACACACACACACGCACGCACACACGTTCCTTTTTTATGACAAAACAAAACAAAATATCTTTTGGTTTGCACCAAATCATCCGGACCGCTTCTTCAGGCTTGGAGTCGAGGGGTGAACGCTGTCATCTCAATTAATTTCTGCGACAGCCATACTCGTTTTCACCTAAAGAAAAAGGAAGTTTTGCGCACTGTTTACACGCCGAGCGAAGTTGTTCTTATTTGGTTGGCGGAGGAAGAAGCCAAGCTTTCGGCGTTTGAAGCTTGACAAGGTATAGAATCTAAAATGCACCTAAACATATCTTCATTCTTTACATAAAGGGGGAAGTTAGTAGTGCTCCGCAAATAGACGGACTTTGTTTACTACGTTTCTTGAGGTGAAAAAGATTATATCACTCTAAACAAAGCCCGTGCGTCTTCACGCACAACTCTCGAGAGCCAATCACCGCAACTTACGGAAGCAGCGTCAGCGAATGACGATGCCGAAACATATGTTTAGACCAAAAAACGCAGTCTGAGTTGTGACATCAAGCAATGCAAGCGTTTTGCATTGATTAATGTCACAAGCTGCGTTTTTTGGTCTAAACATATCTTTCGGTATCGTCATTCGCCGAGCTGCCTTCGTAAGTTGCCGTGATTGGCTCTCCGAGTGTTGTGCGGGAAAGCGGACGCACGGGCTTTTTTTTAGAGTGTGAGGGACGATTCCGAACAGGTGGACGTCACTAAAAGTATAGACACGATGGCTGCGTTCTAAAATACTCGAAACATCTGTACATTGTTCTTCTTGCTAGTCATGCTCCCCTTGTTTTACATACACCGTTTTCAGAATTCCGTGTCCTCATCATTAACCACCATGATCTTCACAATTCTGGCGTCCGCCACAGGACACTCGCTTTCATATCCAGAGAGCCGAATTCCGAGGCGACGGTGTGTGAACATGGAGCTAAAGAAGGTTATCACCTTAGGAAAAGGCTTGGAACTTCAGGTAACAAGTTTTAAGGAATGGCTGGCAAGACGTCTATAGAGTTTGCAAAATATGAGCTGCAGGAAGTCCAAGAGAGGTACAGAGTCGAACGCAAGCGGCTTTTGGACCTGTACAAAAAAGAAACCACTAGATGTTGAAATGGAGCTAGAGGAAGCCACGGAAGTTGCAGCGCTTGAGAAAGAGTGTAGAGAACTGCAAGGAACAGGCGGGTGGTTAGAATCTACAGAAGATGAAACTAAAACCGCTGTTTGTGCATCAAATGAGCTTGCACAGGGCTCAGATGTCCCATTGAACAGTAAGCCAGATGTGAAATTCAAGAGGACCAGGATAAGTCAAGCTACCCATGATATAGCGATGAAAGAGACGACAGGACATGCAGCGATGGAAAAGGAAATCAAGGAAGACAAGGAGGGCCACTATACCATCGGATGGAACAGTTGCCATGTCGACAACTGGGAGGACCGGTGATCTTTGCCGTAAAAAAAGCCAGAGTAACGAAAAACGGAAGGGCGCCTTGTATAGGGAAAGGGCAGGAGCTGGTGACGGTTTGGGGCGTTATATAAAGGCCCAGTTGGTGGCCAGTTTTGATTTTTAAGAAAGGGAAAGCGATAGAAACAGAGAAGGTAGCAGTGGCACGTTAGTTTGCTGCAAAAAATGAAGAAGCGGACGAGGTGAATGGAAAGCTTCGAGGAAGAGGTGACCTCAAGCGTACCCGACATCTGAGCAGGAGCCGAGTCACACACAACGCAGCTCTTGAGAAGCACCCACATGGTCAGCTCCTCAGCGTTGACAAGTTCCAGTTCGGGTGCTGAACGCCACAGCGAGCGGACAGCCTGTTTGCGCCAATACAAGCATCGTTGGAAGACGCAGGCTGCTGACAAAAGCGCACAGAGCTTCTAAGAACAGGGTGCACAGTTCAGAAGCGAAGTGCCTGTTACAGTTGATTCGAGACAGCATCAGCAGGACAATCATAAATACGACCGTGATGTGAAAACGCCTTCGTTGTGTCATGCGTGTCCAGTGCAGGGTAACAGAATTGATACAGGTTAGACTAATTTGTTTTATTTTTGTTGTGACATATCAAACGAACATTGCCTTGGAAACTGAATGAGCTTTTTCGGTGAATTATGTCGAGGGATTGTATATGGGTGCGGTTTTTTTGGTAACTCCGTGTTTTCTCGTATTGCGTCCTTCAAAAGGCCCTTGAAAAAAAAAGATAGATAATGAACAGTCTGGGTGGGACACGCGTGCTAAAAAATTAATTTTACGCGATTATTATTTTTTAGAGCAATATTGACGGCGCGAGACATAATTTAGTCGGTAATCACCTCGTTTCCACTTGTTTTCTCTCTCGGCATTTCGGGCGCGTGGAGGAAAGGTGGATCGGCTTTTGCCTTCACGTTGAGGTGGAAAGAGCGAATTACCATCTCGTTGACCGAATGGCCATTCCGTGAAGTCATGAACTTCGCGCGCAGAATTTAGAATAAATCTCTCGCCGTCAACATTGCTCTATTTTCGCATAAAATTCATTTCTCGACACGCGTGTCCCAATCAGACTGTTTAAAGAAACTGTTTTTTTCTTATCAAGAGACCTTTAATTGCAGTTGTGGTGCTCATTATTTTTGTGGGCTGTCTGATATTACGCGAGAGCACATCCTAGAGATTCGAATGGAAAGGAAATAACTAAAGATATATGGGGTTCGATTTTGGGCGAATTTTCTTTTAAACTGGTTATGCTTATCGCAGTGGAATGAGCGAGGTTCTAGGTGCAAAGCTCTTGAGCCGAGTTGGAAAGTGTGTATAGTAGAATTTGATTGGAGGAGCTTTTAAATATCTTGCACCAGGAACTTAATTTTGAGGCTTGAGTAACGTGAGTGCAGATACAGTTTGAATGTGTATGTTTTCGCAGTCAATATTTGTGTGCCGCAATTTTCCTAAATGTCGGATAGTGAATTAGCGTTCTCGGCATGTTGGGGTTGAAATGTCAGTACAGCGAATGGATGTTGTTTAGATGTGCTGCTGGGGTTGAGACTTCTACATTGATGACAATGTTCGATTGTTGTTGTTTTTACAGCGGAGCTCTTAAGGGCTTGTTTCCCCAGGATCGTGTCCCCCGCAAAGAAATGAAGACACCAAACTCTGGACACCTACCACCATCTATGAGCGACGGCGGCAAGCCACGTATCTGGTTGCCGCCGTCGCTCATAGATGGCGGCAGCCTTTCCCTCTGGCTTGCCCACTTGCGGCCGGCCATTACTTTCCATTGTACAGCTCCGCTGGTCTTCCTTCTTCACCAGAGCGGAAAGGCTGAAAGTTTTTCTTTTTATTGGTTTTATGTATTAAGAATCCTAGATTTTGTACCTATGAACCTCTCTAAGATATCTAGAAGAGTTTAATTTGAAACGTTAGGTTAGAATAACTAAATTTATGAATGGTAGAAGAAATTGTGGCATATAGAAAACAGGGTTTCATCTGTCAGAAAATGTTGGATCATTCATTGGTAGGCTAGAATGTGGACAATTGGTACGATCTTGTTAGGATTATAGCGTCTTTTTTGTGTGTCAGTTTTTGAAATCGTAACAATTGCCTCAAGCCGGGAAGGGGGGGGTAATTGTGATGATGTGGAGGGAGCGACCGCAAAGTGGAAAGAACAAGAGGTTGGTAGACTCAAGAAAAACGAGGAGGAAGATTGGAAGAAAAAAAGGGGAGGGGCGAAGTCCCGGGACGGGCAGGATGGAACGATACAAGCGGATCGGTCTGCTGAGGCACGATTCCGGACAGGAGTAAAGACCTGCGGGGACAACGCCCAGGCAGGTCAAGATCACCGTCGCTACAAGCTGGACACCACTAAAAGCATGGACATAATGGCTGCGCCCGAAAGGACTCTAAATATCTGTATATTGTTCTTCTTGCGAGTCATGTTCCTCTTGTTTCACATACACTGTTTTCGAAATTCCGGTCCTCATCATTTACCACCATCATCTTCACACCCGGACAGGCGCAGGCTGCCTGACAAATATGTGTTTTGAGTGTTGATCCCAGGACTAATCAACAAATAAAATTTGTGGCTCCCAGAAAAGAAAAAAAAAACAGGAACTAATTTATTTTATACACACCCAGCCAGAAAAAAAAAAGTTATTATTGCTTAGCTTGGCTGTCGAGTTTCAAAGCACGCTAAATTTACGAGTTCCACACTAAGCTATTACTTTTTGTAACTATTCGGTTTTATTTTTATTTTTTATTTTTTAAGAGCAAAGACATTAAACTTTTAATGTAAAAATTAAAAAAAAAGAAATTTCAAACTACTTTTGTGTTTTAGAACTTTTCAACGGTTACAGGGCACCATGGAAAAATGTGAGGTCCTCCATTTACTGCTCTTAATTTGGTGATGTCTAAACAAATGTTTTGCAAGAGCTATTGAGAATTTTAAGAAAACATTTCTCCAACCAGCTTCGACAGCTTCGTGTTTAGCATGCCACATCCTGAGGATTCTCGATGCGGTCACGAATAAGTCGCTGTACCTATTCTCGTGTTCGTGACTTGGCAGAAAGCTGTGTGACAGCATGAAATGACCAAAGCACACAACTACGCGCCCCTGAAATCTGTATCGTATAAAAAAAAGCGTAATTTGCCTTAAAGGCCGACCTACAAAACCATTTTACGCGGGAAAAGAGGTTTCCTCCTTGCCACCCAGAAAGGAGGAAACCCTCTCTCCTTTCCACGGAGACTAGCTTCCGGACCCGCCCTTTTCAGGGGAGGAGGAGGAAGGAGTGCGAGAGGGGAGGAGCGAAGGTCGTTGGGAGCACTTTCCTACCCTGCGGAAAATGGTTTCGTAAGTCGGCCTTTAACCATTTTGATAAATCAAGAGATCAGAAAAGGTGTCGTGCAGGCATTATGCGTGCGTTATGATTCGCTATGCTTGGTTACGGCGAGCTTTGGGTGGTTTCAGATGCGCTGCGAACACGACACGCGCCTGTGTTCTCCAAGCTCATCGGCATCATCGAGACAAGTTTAGATTTATTCGGGAGTGGGGGCGTGTCACGACCATGCTCTAATTATAACTTTTTTTATGGGGTCTGTATGGGATGGTGGTGCGAAGATGCAAGCGTGTTTCGCCGGTGTTTGGATAGCAAAATCTCGGTATACAAGAAAGGTAACAGTAAAGCTACCCGTCACCAGCTCACCAAGAACGGAGGGTTCAAGGAGAAATTGCTCATTTCACGGACCAACATGGCGAACATACGGGGTGCTTGGTACTACTTTCCCAGGATCCAGGGACTTTAACTTAGTCCAGCCGTGCTTGCACGCCTTTTCATCTCCCCTTGTGGCGCCGAGCACTGACGTCAGGTCGGACCGCGGATCGCGTGGTCCGGGGTTCGGGCTTCACGTGGTGGCACTCTTGCTGGTTCATATTAATCGTTCCTAATAAATATTATATATGGCTTTCTGTGACTAAATATTCCTTCTTAATGCTTTGGATGCAATGCTTTCTATGGGCTATGTATTCTTTACATTGCCGCGACCTGCGTGTAACGTTTTTTTCGTCACAGACGAGCTTTACACTTTTCTGTGTTAAAAATGATCACGAAGCTGTCGAAGCAGGCCTTGTTTTCTAGGTGGTAATATTTTAACCCAGGATCCCGGAGTTCTGCAGCACGAGCTTTCGCCCCACGCCCTCCGAGCTGTGGTACGTGGATACACTCGGCAACCCTACCTTTTTTCCTTCTTTTTCTTTCTTGACGGCCTCCGATTCTCCTGATGAGACTCTTAGGAATGGTACAGCTTCGCTAAGTTTATATCCAGCAAGCCGGCCCAAGGTCTCTCGCTGAAACTGCGCATGGCAAAAAGTAAATGAAGAATGAACCAAAAAAATTTCTCACGTTTATTGAACTTCCTTTGCGGTTATTCAGGCGTATCTGCGATGGAAATTTGACGCGACTGGCGCGAAAGAAAGAAACGAGACGCAGCGTTCGCGTCCATTTTAATAGAAGGGAGCGCCGAAATTCTTGAGGTATATTCGTGTATCTATCACGGTAACGTATAGAAAACAAAATTAAAAAAAGAACGACCCGAGGAAATGGAAAGATTATGCAAATCCCAACCAGTTTCCTGGCTTCCGACCAGGGCGCCGTCATACGTATACCGAACGAAGTCGGAGGATAATTAGGCTGGAGGGGCGAAAGCGACCGAAAAGAAAGTTTAGAAGAGAAGGCTTCGCGGCAGTTGCACACTGCATCTGGTGATTTTTCTTTAAATTTCTGTTTTAGGGGTTGGGGGAGGTGAAATTTCTATAAGGACAGGTCTTTGAAGGTGCACTGCTCTTTCGATATCTGATCTTAGCTTCCGACGCCACTGTGATCTGTCACGGCCCTTCGATATCCCCTACGACGTGATATTGCTAACGACTTGATTTACCCGGGCATGACATTTTCATTAAAATCGTAAAAGTATCCACCCGTACCGTTGCGCTTTTTTTACGATTTGTTTCGAAGAAATTTGATCTACATTAAAAAAAAAACACATCTAGCTAGAACCAAGTTACACAATATTGAGTAGGTAAAAAATGTACTAGTGCAAATTATAGTTGCCTTGTAGTTAAAAAATCTGCTGAAGAACTAACTTTTTATATAGTTAACAGCCCAATGCGTTTGTCTGCTTCTTGAAATAACCTCGAACTATTTTCAGTAGAAAAAGAAAAAAAAAGAACACTTTACTCGGTCTCTGCTGTAACCTTCTTTGGTTCAGTCGATATTCCTGTCATCTCAAATTTGCTCGCAGAGCGCTTAAATAAAGCGAGAAGTCAATTCTCCGGGAAATAGTGACTGACGTCTCTATTGTAGACGAGGCAATTTGGCAGTACATTACGACGGCTAACCTGAATTTCTACGTACATCACGCAGTAGTGATTACAAGAACGAACGTTTTTAGGGCACTTTATCGAGCTTGTCTCCACAGCCCAATGTTTACTAACACAGCATAACAATCAAATCGAAGCTCGCCTAGCACAGTCTGGGCACGAGGGCTTCGCTCTGACCAGGGCATTGGTCGCATGAGAAGTGGCCGTCGAATCGTCATCTTCGATATCTATGATCAAAAACCAACAAGAGAATACGATTACGATGCAATTAATGCAAAGGTGCGAGCGAGCTGGACGAGAATGACAATAATAATCACAGAGCTGCGTTTGGAGATTTGTGTTTGACCTCTGTCCCCTTTGTTCCCTTTCTCCCGTGAATATTATTGTCAAGAAACTACGGTTTGTTGTCCTCACAGCTGAAGCGTACCGCTAGAGGCGTGACTGTTCGATCTCAGTTGTGTTTGCAGTGAGCTTTCGCTCCTCGATCTACTTCTTGCATTACCTGCGTATTTTAAACGTTTGTATGTTATTTTAAGTCTATAACGCAAGAAACATTTCGAAGATCGACAGAATTGAGCTCCCTCAATAGAATCTAAAAGCCGCAGAGCTACAAACGTTGTTAAACCCAGCACTAGAACATTCACAGCGTGGTATGTTTTCGATCGCACGCGAACAAGGACAAAACCTACGAATATCACGTGTAATAAGGATCAGTATAATGCACGTCCCGAAATGTTTACAATCATTATTTTAACATCCTTTATCTCTACTTTCGTCCGTTCCTTCCCTCCCCACCTGGTAATGTGGCTTGTATATATTTCAACAAAGAGAACACTCAAGGACAATCGAAATTTCTCTTTGGCAGTTTTAAATCTTTGAACTGCCCAATGGAAATTTCGATCGTCCTTGACAGCTTCGATTCGGGGTTTTCAGTTTTCCCCAAATCCGAGAAAACGAATTCGGGGGTTATTGGTCGGGGTTTATCGACATTCAGCGAAAACACGTAACAATAGTCATGATCCTTGTGAAACTTCCCGACTGGACTTGAATGACTTGAATTATGGCGGCTTAAACCTTTGTATTTGACAATCGCAGTGTAAAAACACTAAATAACCTCCGCCCCTCCCCCCCCCCAAAAAAAAAAGAAAAAGAAAAAATAGAGAAAGAAATAATGATGGGCACAAATGCCTTGGCACGCCTCCCTTTTCACAGTGTTTTCTCTACAGTTCTATAATCTACGTTTCGTGATTTCCACCGCTTTGAGTGCACGGGCGGCATCACGGCGTCCATCAGTCGGCATAGCCATTTACATCGGGTGAGATTAATGGCCTTAGTTTGCCGCACTTCATCACGACAGGTAGGTCTGTTTCCTCGTGATGGTCGCTTATAGGCCGGTTCACACAGGCATAGCAGAGCGAAACCAGCCCTATAGAACAGCGATGATGCATCGCAGACCTCAACATAACGATGCGGCGCTGTATCAGCGCTAAACCACTAGTACCGCGAGAAGTCAGTATCAGCAAGGTATACGTAGTGCTGTGGTGTATCTGTGAACATGCCTTGTAGCTGGCACGTAGCGTCCAGTCTTGCCTTGAACTTGACCCCGGGTTGGCGTGTCTTTGATCCTCAACTTCGTGCCTCGCATAGCAGCCTGCTGCCTCTCAAGACGTCGAGGAGTTCCTCGCGCTCGATGTACTACTGCTCACTGTAGACAGCAAGAACAAGCCGCGTCCCGGCCGCGGCGACTCTTCTGGCTGCCTCCGTCCCCTCTACGCGTTCCGGGACCCACTTGGCCGTCTCCGGGGCTCCATCCTCGTAGAGCAGCACCCAGAGTACAAGGGCTGTGTTTTTAGCGCGAAAGCATTAACTGTCCCATGGAGCGAACCGACGTCGATCAGCTTTTGAAGCCGCGCCAAACGGCACCTTCCCCTGTCCCAACGGAGCAAAGCCTGTTGTCTGTCAGAAATCTGATGGATTTCCCATTGGCTGGCGAGCGTCATAGTTTCAAGGAATGAGGCTCCCATTGGCTCTCGCGCGGTATATTTCCAAGGAACGCCACCAGAGAAGCCCTCTCCATGGCAGTGCAGCGCACGTAGCAGCCGGCGCGGTTGACGTGCGGACCTGGCAACAGAGCCCGCACGTGCTACTCGATGAGGCGGTACGACCGAGCTTAGCGCGGCGCGGCCACTTCACGAGAGCGCGCGCTCGGCCGTCGGTCGCTACGTCGGCAGTAGCGAAACGTGTCGTCCACGCCAGTACGCCGCAGACGAAGAAAGGGAGCGGAAGAACGACATTCATGCTTTCGCATTCACAACTCATAACTGCTTAGGTGTGCTCGGAATTCTTAGAGCGAAGCTCTTAGGCACCCGTTCCCGGCTTGAGCGGCTCGGCGTCGGCGTCGCCGTCGGAGTAACCGCGCGGTGCATTATGGGAAATGTCCCCTAATGCAACGCGCGGGACTCGTGACGTCACGAGGGTCGCGTGACCTCACGAGAGTCACGTGACATCACGTGACCTCACGTCACGCGTTGCATTAGGACCTCACGAGGTCACGTGACCTCACGAGGGTCACGTGACATCACGTGACCTGACGTCACGCGTTGCATTATGGAAAACGTCCCATGATGCAACGCGCGGGGAGAAGGAGGAGGGTGAGGACAGGAGGAGGGGAGGGGAGGAAGGAGGACGAGGATAGAGTTTGAGGAGGAGGAGGAGGAGGAGGGAGGAGAAGGGAAGTGGGGAGGAGGAGGGATGAGGAGGAAGAGAGGAGGAGGAGGACAGGAGGAGGAGAGGAGGACAGGACGAGGAGAGGAGGAAGAGAGGGTACGGATGAGGAGGAAATGCATACCCTCCCCTCAGTACCCTCCCTCCTCCTCCTCCTCAAGAGCTGCGCTCTAATTCGGCGTTAAAGGAAGTTGTAAACGTCTTTTTCAGAGCGCAGCTCTTAGGCGCCCGTTTCCGGTTTGAGCGGCGTTGCCGTCGCCGTTGGCGTCGGCGTAACTGCCCGTTGCATTATTCGACGTTTCCCATAATGACGCCACACGTGACGTCACGAAGATCACTAGGTTCACGAGTGACGTCACAAGTGACGTCACTCGTAACCGCGCGTTGCATTATGGGAAGTTTCCTATAATGACGTCACACGTGACGTTACGAGGGTCACTAGGTCACGAGTGACGTCACGAGGGGAAAGAAAGGGAGGGGAGGAGCAGGGCAGGAGAAGGTGGACGAGGAAAGGAGGAGGAGGGGAGGAGAATGAGAGGAGGAGGAGGACGGAGGAGGGGAAAGAGAGAGGGAGGAGGAGAAAAGGAGAGGAGGACGAAGAGGAGGAGGGGAGGGGCATACCCTCCTCTCCGTACCCTCCCCTCCTCCTCCTCAAGAGCTGCGCTCTAATTCGGCATTACAGGGAGTTGTAAGCGTCTTTCATTTTTTTTTTCTTTTTTTTTCTTCGAGTTTTGATAATCTGGTTAAAGAAAAGTGATGATATTTTAACATGCACAGAATGTCGATACATACTCCAACTACACCCACCGTGTCTGGATGCTTCGGGAGTGGTCGTACTTGAACACCAGGCGAGAACTCCTTCGTTCCGCCGGCAACGACCCCAAGATTAGTTTGCCGGTACCCTCACTCACGTCGAGCCAGGACCAACCCATGCGTTCGATCCCCGAGCTCAGACTAATCTTTCTATCTCAATCAACGTTCTTTCTTTCTCGCTAGCCTTTTCTCAACCTCTTTCTATCCGCACCCCTCGGCGCATGTGACTGTTGAAGTCGAAATCCCGCTCAAGCATGAAAACAACGAGTCAACCTTAAAATAAACAAAAACAAAAAAACATTGGCTTGGTAATGTGTGTTTGCGCTCTTGCGTGCGTACGTGTTCGTATTTATTTTAATAATAAAGAATAGTTTGGTTTATTTATTAATACTACCAATTCCTTTCTGTGGACCATAAAATAAATTCACCACAAATATATTTAGCGCCCTGCACACCCACGTATTATTCGAGGATTAATTTTGGAATTCGCAATGAAACCGGTGAATGCGGATAAAAATTGTGCGCACACTTGCGGAGAGCACTTAAGACTCAGAAACGGTTTGCCGAGGACGCAGGTTGGATGCGACCTCTAAGCATGGAAATCAATTTAGATATGTAAGCTCTTTTTTTTAGCTTCAGGATCTTTGAGTTATGACTTTTTTATGCCGTGATAGCTTGCCTTAGTCTTCCAAAGATGAATGCTTTTTGGTTTCCTTATTTTGTTGGAATTGTTGAAAAGACTGCGGAACGTTTCGGATCGCGCCCCTCCATCAAAAATTATTTTAGTGAAAACAATTCCTCAAATGGTCTATATACCTTCCATATTTAATGATAATCACTCGGTATCCGCCAAGATCTTTGCTGAAGCGGAAGCTTGGCGTATATCACGTATACATAAAATGTGATGAAAGGCTAACGTACGAAGTATTAGTTTTTACAAGCACACGTGCACTAAGTGTGCCGTTTAATTGTAAATTTAAAAAAAATGTATATGAATGCATGAATTAATAACTTCTATTGGAGGGATGGGTTCCAGTACCCCCAGTTGGAGCCCCTACTCCGGAGCCCCATACGTGGCGGCCATCGACTCGGCACGGACAACCATCCATTGCTGGATGGTGACCGTGTCATCGGTCAGCCACTCCTCCCAGGAGGTGGGGGAGGGGTTGGGAAGAGGCGAGACAGAGAGAGTGGCCTGGCATTGCGGGACCACATGGAGAAGTGTAGGACTATCACCGCAGTGCGGGCACTCAGGCGGACCGCGGGAGGGGTACACGTAAGAGTAGAAGAGGGGCGTCGGGAAAGTCTTGGTTTGAAGTTGACGCTATAGGACGTCCTGTCTGCGAGTAAGGGAAGGCTGGGAAGGGGAGGATAATGTTGTCGAGCGAGGCGTAGCTCAGCTAGATGAGTTGAGTATGAGAATGGAGCTGGTCGGATGGTGGCAGAGTCCTCCCCAGGTGCCCTGTGTGAGAGTTCTCGGGCGAGCGCATGAGCGCACTCATTACCGGGGACGGCCGCGTGCCCAGGCACCGGACCAACCGGAGAGTGTGGGAGGTGGAGGATAGGAAAGAGTCGAGTAGTAGTAGTAGATTAAGGTTTTATGGCGCAAAATCGATTAAGGCTATGATGCGCCAAAAGAGTCGAGTAGGGACGCAGTGGAGGGATGTACGGTGTTCCAAAGGAAGTGCCGACAGGCCATCTGGGAGTCAGTCAGAACGTGAGTGGGGGTGGAAGAGGAGAAAGTGGAAGTGGAAAGGATTGCCCAGGCGACCACACGCTCCTCCAGGAGGGACACGTTGGTGAGACCACGTTCCGTGGCAGCGTGGACCAGCCTGAGATCACAGTTCGCGACGACCGTGATCCCCCGCGTGCATCCCGCGGACTGGCGTTCGTAAAGAGGGCACGAACGGTATCGCAGCCTATAGGATACGCGCGCCGGAGGTAGCGCGAGCGATGGTCACGCCGGGCCGAGTGACGGGTAGGATGCATATGACGAGGAATATAGGAGCCACAGTAAGGCTAGCGTGCGCAGCGGGGGAAAGACCCGCAGCTGTGAGGGAAGCAGGACAGGGGTGGGAAACCAAGTGTGGCAAGGAGACTCAGTCCCTGAGCCTTTGAGCGCAAGCGCGTCAATTTGGCAGGCTGATGCGCTTCTATGAGTTCCTCCAGGGTGTTGGTCATCCTGCCGCTCTAGGCAAACAGTGGCTGTGCGAACGGGGAGACCGAGCGTCAGTTACTGCACCTTCCGTAGTAGGGTACATATACGTTTGTGTTCGGTCTGGGTGAGGTTATGGTATGGTAGGTGGTAGAGTAAGCGTGTATGAATCAAGGCCTGGACAAGGCGTAAGGCATGTGATGGTTAGATACTCGGCGTAGCATGTGCATGATTTGGTTACACTTGTGTTGCCTTAGCGTTGGATTGTAACGTGAAGCCAAGCACCCGTATGGCCGATTTACAGAACCTTGCGGAATGCCACGGTTTGCCACCGGTGCGGAGGGAGAGCGAAGGTGACCAAGGACGAGACTGGCAGATTTGTCGCGGTGGAAATTGCGGATGTAATTGTACACCTTCGCACCACAGCCAATGGCTCAGTGGCTACCAACTGTACAAGGACCAGGTCGTGGGACAGGTTGTCGAAGGCCCCCTTAAGGTCTGCGGCCAGAGGAACGCGATATTGGGCATTGCTCGGAGAGTCTCTAGAACATCGTATTTGAAGCGGAGCAGTACATCCGGAGTGGAAATACCACTACGGTAGTCATAGAGGGTGTGGGGAAGGGCGGATCTGTCGGCAAAAACATTGTGTAGACGAAGGTGTAGAATCTTCTCAAACAGTTTGCCCAGACATGAGGTAAGGGAAATCGGGCGCAGGTCCTCCAAGGAGAGGGGTTTGCCGGGCTTGAGAATCAGAACGACTGTGGCTTCCTTCCATTTCTTAGGGGAGGGTACCTCAGTCCCACACCTCATTTAACTAGGTAGGAGGCTGAGTGGTGTCTGAACCAGAGAGGTTGTAGAAAGGAAAGTAGCGAATCTTGTCAGGACCAGGGGATGTGTTGTGGCGAATGTCGGTGAGTGCAGCTCGGATCTCAATATCCGTGATGGGATAAATAAGATTGTTGGGGGGACCCGTGTAGTCCGCGTAGCGTGTCGGGAGGGGGAAGGCAACGCTGTCGTAACTGTGTGAGGCATTGGGAGTTTGTTAGGTTAGTGATGTGGAGGAGTTTGTAAATGCCTTCGGCCGTTCGATTTGCCGTCGATTTGGCTTGGCCAAGTTGTATTAGATGACGGAATAGGGACCACGTTCGTGCAGTACCGAGCGTGCCATTGAGCTTATCGCAAAGCGTATGCCACGTTTGACCACTGAGGTTGGCAGCATAGGTTGCAGCCTCTACAGTGAGTTGTGCAATGCGTAGTTTGAGTTACCGGTTGTGGCGTGGACGTCGGCACCGTTTGGTTAGGCCGCGGCGCGCTTCCATATGTGGAGAAAGTGGGAGTCTATATCTGGTGCGTCGGGAATGGTGGTAAGGTTGCGCGTGTGTTGGTCTAGTCGGGTTGTCAATGTCTCCACCCAATCAGTGAGAGTGTCGGGTGAGGTAGAAGAGGAAGATACGCTGAAGGCAGGCCAGTCCGTGATACGGATTGCGTGCATCACCCACGAAGTCCTTAGTGTTGATATGGGTGACAAGGATCGAATCGTCACTGCCGAGCTGTTCCTCATGGTTGTGCCAGGTGCAAGGTTTTGTGCCACGGTACAGAGTAATGTCTGGACACGTGTCGCGTACGACGCTGGTGCCAGGACGTGTAGGTGTCGAGGGATCAGTAAGTAGAGTGAGATTGTGTCGTTGGATCGAAGTGTGTAGCTTGCGGCCCTTAGGTGTGTTGCGAGGGTAGCTCCAAGTGGGATAAGGAGCATTAAAATCGCCTGCAATAAGTGTGGCGCAATCCTTACGTCGTGCGGCTTCAAACAGCGAGTAGAACCATGCATAGCGGTTTTGGGGGTGGCTGAGACATTGAGTAGGCGGAGGGGTCGGGTGTTACGCTTGCGTGGGTAGGCGGGAAGAGTTCAAGTAAGACATGTGGAACTGCCTGGTTGTTTGAAGTGAAGCCGACCGCGATGTGAACGCGTTTTCACTAGGGTGGTCACAAGGTGGTCCTCATTGGGATAGTTATGTGCCATATGTGTCATATCCAGGAGGATTAGGAAGGGTGCGATGTTCCCCTAGAAAGATGATGTCAAGTGAGGGAGCTTGCGATTGAAGATACTGTATGAGGCTGCCGCGATTTTTTCTGAGGCTACGGCAATTCCACTGCCACACCGTAAGTGCTGGAGAGGAATGTGGCGTTGCGGTTGTCTGGGAATTAGAGTTCGCCATTCACAATGATCTAATAAGGGGAAAGGCCATTTGAATAAGTGTAAGGATGCTGCGGGGACATTCTACGTCATTAGATTCCAAAATCTTGAAGATTACGTTTGCTGCTGCTCGAAGCTTCGGAATCCACCCTTTGCTTGGAGCTGTGTCTTGAAACGGACAAAGTCTTACGCTTTGGTGTTCCGCTTCCCGCCTGTTCCTCGAAGATGCCTAGTGTGGTGTGTTCCCTGACGTTGTCGGATCTTCGAGTTGGATTACGTCAGGTGAAATGGGGCCTATAGCTTAGTCGGAGGTGCCTCTGTTTTGTTGTTTCTTGGAACCTTAGTTAGTGCAGTGTATGTAAGTCTCTCTGGCACTTGGTTTATCAGTCGAGGTATCGAAGGTGTCCTGCACAGTTGAAGAAGGTTTTTCACTTTTTCTGGGCAGCTCAGGCCCTTCGGATTCATGAACTGCAGTTCTGGCAGTGCGAAAATCGACTGTGTGTTGTCTGGAGTAATTCTTGTTCTTTTTTTCCTGCCACCATTTTGAATAGGATGGTGATGTAACCGAGTGTGCGTCGCTGCAGTTAATGCACTTCTCTTCAGCAGAGCAGGAGTCTCTGTCCTCGTGCGTGCCGCTGCAGAATTTGCACGCTGAACTGCGCTTGCAGGTTGCCTCTCGATGTCCATAGCGGCAGCACTTGCGGCATTAGAGTGGGTTCTCTTGGAACTGAGAAACTGCATGCCGGATATGACCGAGGAGAACGTAGCTTGGCAATGTCGATTCGTAGGAAGAGATCTTTGTCGCTGAACTTTTGCCTATTTGTCGAAGCCGAGCAACTCTGTTTTCAGGGGACCTTAAGTGGTTGGCGATTTTCTCGTCAGTCAGCGTGGTGTCCACATCCCTGATTACACCTGTGGCGCAATGTCTGGGAAGAGGTTCATACGCTCCGACTTTGATTCCACAGAGCACCGTGCAGCGTAGCAGCCCTCGCGTCGTCTGTCGGCTTCTTACGTCAACGGCAATGAGATTCAGGTGGTTGTTCGACCTAATTTCCAAGATGCATTTCGAGAACATCTTCTCTAGAGCAAGGCTACTCAATGATGTCATTACGTGGCCCTCCTCTAATGGCATGAATACGACAGTAAGCCCTTCAGGTACTACTGAAGCACTGAACCCTGTCTCAGCAGCTCGAATTAGGGCTAGTATATTTTTTTCTCGCTTTTTCCTTGACTTGGCATCTTTATAGTGTTGTTAGTCAAAGTCGTACATTTGTATGTCACTGGTTGGCGCAATGACCCGCCGCGAAGAGGTTGTGGCACATTGCTGACCAGGAGTGATGTCCTCAGCGGTATTCATGGGAGAGTCTTTGTCAATTCTGATCCAGCGATTGAGCTGCCACAGATCGGAGAAGACAGACTGTACTGATCGGTGGAGACGGGATGACTTGAGTGCAAAGAGGGTAGCCCGGAAGACAAGTAAGATCGATTCCCGTGCACCGGGAAAAAGCCACGGTGCGTCAGACCACACCATGGGCGGGAGTAGTCAACTTACGAACATTGTCTGGAGTTCCAACTATTCAGACCGACAGTAAAAATGTTAATTCAAGGAGCGAGCTTGAAAAAACGCAACCGTCTTCGAAACACTTCTTCCTCCACCCTAAAAATGTATAGTGTTCATTGCAGGCTGGCTGCGAATAAAACTATGGATAGTGTTTGCGAGCGCCGTTCGGATGCGGATGCAAAGTCTGCTAATGTGGGCCGGTTGTTTCTACTAAAATAACTCTCTGCGCTGGGCTTTATAGTTGTATAAACTGTACATATATATCGTAGAATCAAGCCCATACAAGTCAAGGGTAGCTTAGTGGACTCTAAGTGTTCGTAATAAAAAGGCGTAATAATTTTACAGGTAACAAACAAATCAAATTCTCGCTTATACAATGCAATTAATAAAATAAATGATCAACATTTGTTTTTAATACAAAATAAATGCCATTGCGGCCTCTGGAAAACGTGTCAAACGTTTTAGAGACTGAGTTGGAAAAAAAGGACATCTTAACATTTTCACACGGCTAAGGTGCCTGGAACGCGTCTCCGACTGTTGTGTTTACAGCGTCCTAAAAATGTGGTCCCTCGATTTCTGATTGGTGACGTCATACGAGTGACATGCTGTCGCCGGCCGCGATCCTGGCGGCGTTACAGCTGCGGTGGTTAGATGTGACAGGACGCCTGTTCTGCTGCAAGTCGCTTTCCAATGCGACAGTCCACGGAAGCTTTGGCAGCCAGGAGTTGGAACGCCGCGACGACAGCGACACTCGCGTTTGCTCGCGCTGTTTCTCTCGGAGCTTCAAGGCCCAACTGACAGGATTGCGACATTCGACTGCGTGACACTCACTCCGTCTTTTGTGACGTCATTTGTTGCCTCTTCAGGACCACTCTCCACGCACGGGTGCAATAGGACGCTACGCACACCAGACGCGTTCCGGACACCATACACACGGCACTCTACAATAGCGCGAAACTCGCCATCAACCAAATGTCGCATGGAGGGGTTTGTTCGCTGCACTCGGGAGTTGGGTAGCTTTCAAGGATGGTCCACAGGTTTGCGTGTAAAAAAGCTTCCTAGACACCTATAAAAATGTTAGAATTATTTTGGGCCGACGGTGAAATAATGATGTGTAACCAATAGACCAATCTCACTAAGCGTTCGGCGCATGCGTGACGCCGCCATAACTTTAGTTCACAGGAGGCAGACGGCGGTGCACGAGAGGGCTCGTGGCGCTTCCTGCTTTACACGCGCAGGGCCCCAGCGAGATTGCTGCGTGTAAAAAGCTAAAGTTCCCTCGATGCATTGTGGCAGCGGTGCGTAGTCAAACTGGCTGGTGAGATTCTTCGCTTAAAAACAACCCGTATACCAAAGTGTTCCAGAGTTACCTGATATACTCTGTCTCACCCTAAGCTAGACTGAGACTGCAGCCAAAGGCTACTAAGCGCGAGCCAGCTCGCGCTCCTGGCTTTGAGGACGTGCATTTCTAGCCCGGAGTCGCTCCGTTCTGTAGAATGACCAGCCTCAAAGCAGCTATGACCTCGAATGCTCGTGCTCGTGACATGGAAAGTAAAGGTGAACGGACTATGGGGTGGAGCTATTGTGCCAGTGCGCTCTCTTTGTAGGCGTTTGCCAGAGTGGCGCCTGGAACGCATCTCGACCGGTGTGTTTACCGCGTCCAAAAAAAAGTGGTCCCTAGGCTTTCCATTTTATGATGTCATAGAGTGTGTTATTCGCACTTACGCAATCCGTAAAGTGAAACACTGCGACAGCTGAAGCGTGGCGTTGGAGCAGCTAAGGTGTCATTTCGGAGGAGATGGACTGAATGAACGGTAAAGGTGCGAGCACGCACCATAAAGTCCGCGTAGGCGTTTCGTCCCAGACAACACTTGGACATCCCCAGGATGTCCTCAGGACAACCTTTTGAGGACATTATGATGTCCTGAGGATGTCCTCAAATGATCCTGGAAGCATCCTAAAAACGTCCTATTGTCCGGCCTCAGGACATCCTCAGAACGTCCTCAGGAGGGCAGCCAAGGATTTTTCTAGTACATTTTTAGGACAATGCACTGCAGGTGCAGCTGTTCACTGAGCTGTTAAGCGCCGTTCACACATATGCAACCGAGTAAGACCGAGAGAGACCAGACCGGTTTTTAAGCCTCTTGCGAAGTCTTAGGACCGGATGCGCTGCTGCGGAGCTGGTTCTAAGACGTCGTAAGAGGCTTAAAAACCGGTCTTGTCTCTCTCGGTCGTACTCGGTTGCAAGAGTGTGAACGGGCCTTTAGGATGCTTTCATTTTTTATTGTTTCTAGGTTTTCTCCAACTGGATTTTGAACCTGAACATGCCTGCAGAAAGAAATTCATTGTTGTGTACTATTTTAAAGTGAAATTCACACACTAATTCTAGATACTAGTCAGTGAGAGGAAGAACATAGGGCAAGGGAAAGAGGGAAGAAAGCTGACGGAATGCTGAAGAGGAGAGAAGAAAACCTCTCCCCTCCAGCATCCCGTCTGCTTTCTCCTCTGTGTCTTTCCTTGCCCTATGTTCTTAGCCTGTAACAATGAGCATGATCATGCCATTCATTATTGCAAACAAAGGTAACTGTTCAAGAAATACTTTATTGGAGAGCAAATGTTATACATGACTTTTTTCAATGTCTGCACCAGACATGCAGTCTGACTTCGCATCTTGGCCAGCACTAGTCCGAATAGTCAGCAGGATCTAGAAAAAAATCAATTCCATAAGCATTCATAATAAAAACAGGTAATGTGAGAAACTTACCATCATGTCGAACATCTCCGGCTTTTGACTGCAGCTTTTTCAGTTTCTCTCCAGCGTGGCGCAGCCACACTTTGATGATGGTCTCCACGTCAGATTTGTTTGCACACCAACATTTGCTTTCACTGCCCCTGAAACATTGATTTTTGATGACAGTCACAGCAGAAAACGTTGGTACGGCACACACACATCTTTATCGAACTCACGAAAAAAAACACACCGCCGAGGATGGTTGTGGCGGTTGCGGTTCGTGCGAGGAAGATGCCCTTGCTACCGAGTCTATTTTCGCACAGTTGATAGGCTCGAAGCATTCGTTTACGTGCCGGCATCTTTCCCTCCGAAATTGCCGTTCACTGCTTTCCGCCATTTCGAAGAAGTACTACATATAAAAAAACACTAACCTTTGTCACTGCCTTGCATTGCTGCCATCATCAATTTGGATGGAACAGCGCGGATATACAGATTCGCAGCGCTAACTCAGTGATATATTTCTTCTTCCTCAAATCGTCATCTTCTTCTCCTTCGCCGTTAATGAGAACATTTTAAATTTTTAAACACCAGAAACCAAATAGCCAATAAACATTAAAAAGTAAATAATAAATAAATAAATAAATGACAACTAAATATAAAGAAAACAAAAAACTAAAAAATTCAAAAATAAAATTTAGACATAATTTTTTTAAATAAATTACAATTAAAAATTAAACTTAAAAAATTATTTTTAAATTAAAAAAAGTTTTTATTTTTATTTATTTATTTATTTTTTATTTATTAATGTTTATTGGCTATTTGGTTTCTGGTGTTTAAATATTTAAAATATTTAAACACCAGAATAAATAAAACGGCGAAGGAGAAGAAGATGACGATTTGAGGAAGAAAAATATATCACTGAGTTGTTAGTCAGCGCTGCGAGTCTTTCCTTCTTGTGTGCCTGTGATTGTGACTGTATCTGCGCTGTTCCATCCAAGCATGAATTACCAACTAGCCCAAGCATCCACATTATCAAGCCATCATCAACCTCGAGGCTATTTCTGTTTCTGTCCTGGCTTGGCTTAGCTTGCTTGGGTCTCTCGGATGGGTGGATAATTGCAATAACGGTACGCCTTGTAGTAGGCGGTAGCTTGCGCCACCTAGATTGAATGTTGCCAATGGAACTGAATTCCAAAATACTGCGCAAATACAAAACTAATAATAATTGTAGTGCGTCCTGGTTTTAATAAAGAATTGTTTGATCAAAACTATAGTTAAAAGATGTCCTAAACTTACACAACTACATGTAATAATTTGTATGTAAAATTTAGGTTAGCAGTAAACATGAACTGTGTATACTACTACCATTTCAATAATTTATTTTTTTAATAACGCAATCAAATTGAGGACGTATATTTACCTCTAACTTTGTATCCTTCGTCCTCAATAAGTCCTCGGAAGGACGTTTCTAGGATGATCCAGCGACTGACGTTCTCAGGATGTCCTGAGGACGTCTTGAAAACCGTGAGGACGTTTGTACCTTTTGAGGACGTCCTGAGGATGTCGGGTGTTGTCTGGGGTATTAAACCGAGTGACACACCGGACAAAACTTCAATAACGGTTTGGAACCAATAAGGTCTGTATTAAGTACAGAGCATTTCAGCTGTCTGCGTAAGAGGGGAGCGTGTTTTCGTATGTCACTTTGGTACAAATAGTCACATGTGCTAAACGAAAAGGGCCGAATAAACAGGGACAAGAAAGTAAAGAAGACGAAGTGTACTCTTAAATGAAGGTTTATTGGAAAACAAAGGCACGCTATTAATACCATATTCCTAGCTATTAGTTTAGAAAATAAAACGCTGCATCTATCAGGTGCATTGACGGGGGCACTATCGCACTTGCTTTCCCTTGCTTTCTGATACAAAATGCATAGTAAAATTCTGAAGGCAGTTTTATCTGCGTATTTCCCGAAAATTGTTGTTCGTGCTAATTCTGGGTCACTGGGCGCCTATACCAGTGCACTGCCATAGGGGGTATTCACTGGCCGCCATATTTGAGGTCACTGTTTAGAGCGCATGCTCAAAGAACGAGGCTCACATTAATCAGCTGCCACGACCGCGCAATGTTGATGGTGCGGGGTGCACGCTACCGAAATAACTGTGGAGAGCTAGCCATCAGCACACGTGCTCAGCAATAGCGCACACAGATATGGCCGCCAGTGAATACGCCCTATATTTCCCGGCGGGGACTGTCTTATTGACCATGCATGTTATCTTTGCTGCGCTGATCGCCATGTTATCTTGCTCGTTCGTTATCGTTATCAGCGGCCCGTGAAGTGTTTTGGCGGAATGCCGAAAATGGCGCGCGTGGACACGAAACGCGGTCGACGGCGAGAAACACGCGCAAGTGCCCCACCAGCAGCTATCGCCGTCATCATCGCTGTCAAAGCCTGAGGCGAGCGCTTCGCTCCAAGATGCCGGTGCCATCCAACAGAAAATAAGGAGGCTCTCGATAATGGTTGAGCTCTCTTCTGTTAGATAACGTTGAATGGCAGAGCCTTGTCACACGCTCGCCTGGACTTTTTCATATCGTCCGCGACTTCCGCCGGTGCTGTCAGATTGGTCGAACAAAAACTGTCTGCGAGAATGTTCGAAGCATACACTGTATGAAGCAGAAAGGCTTCAAACATGCCTAAGGTCCGTCCGCAGATAATTTTGCCATCATATTTGCAGCGATGTATGATGTTCGAGCAGCGTGTCTGCGGCTTTTGAGAGCTGCATCGGAAAACGACAACAAAGCCGCCTTCATCTCATTGTCGGAGAAGGGAGCCAAACAAGCGTGGGCGGCGGCAGCCTTCAATCCGCTTATCGCCGCTTCCAGTCGCCGAAGGAAAACAGCTATCTCCAACTGGGAGGCTGACTTCCGTCTCAGGCTGCTCAGGCCCGAGCTACTTTTCACAAATTGGAACGTCGGCCCTGAAGCCGGCATCCAGCGAGTGCCGGGAGCACAAAGATGCAGATGATGTTTGTTTGTTTGTTTTTCTAGAAGAGGAAGTCGAGTAGTCGCTAAGTGTATGTTTAATTAGGTGGTTTAACGTTCCGTGCACAATGAAATGACCCGTGACGTGGACCAACAAGGAAGGTATTCATGCTCAAAAGCGCTCGCAACGAGCAATGACTGAATATGGTGCATAAAATGTATTTTTAATGATGACCGCGATAGCACTAACAACAACAACGATGACGAATACGACGACGACGACGACTACATAAACAAGAATAACCTTGAATTTGAACAAATACCAAAATATGCGTAGGTGGGGGTGCGTCAAACAGTGACTGATACTATGCCCCTACCCGTCAGGTGGAGCCTCGCTCTGCGTGCCCTCAAGTTTTCTAAAAGTCCATTGTCATTGTGACGACAAAACTATAACCTGTAACCGAGACTTTAAAGGTGCGGTGCAACGATATTGAATTGGAATGTTTTTCACTTTACACGAGCTTACTGGCACTAATGGGACTCAAGGATACTCGCACGCAACGCCACTGGCCAAGAAACTCCTTTGTTGCGGTGTAATTTCAAGGACAAAATCGATCATTTTCATTCAATCTCTCCTTGCAAAACTTGAAGACGTAACGTGGGGACCGCAGTACACCCATATGACGATATTTGAATGTGGTTCATAGATTGGACCCGAGCATGGCGTGGGCGCTCGATTTGGGCTCGTGATAATTACAAGCTCGAGAAGCATTCGGGTAGTGGCCCGTGTCCAATCGCTGCAACGACGACAATAGCCGAGCCATAACAATGTCTGGAACTCAGCGCGTGTCCTGTGCTTTGCCAACCCCAGCGCGTGGCTATGATTAACATTAGCGGCATATAATCGGCTCCAGATCACGTGGCCGCTTGTTCTGTCTGCGAGTTGAGGGGGTGGACGCTGCTCGTTTTTCTTTAATTTTTACTGAGACTTCTCTTGCGTGGGGTGAAAAACGAACGCGTGTTTCATAGGTCATTTACGTCAGGGATCCGTTCTAAGCGGTATTTGCGCAAAGTACAAAAATTGTTGCATCGCCCCTTTAAGGGGCCAAGATGCGCGTTGAGCGAAAACAGTACCTCTCCAGCCTGTCAAGTGTCAACAAAACGAACCTGATACATGGATTTCAGAATAGTTGACCGAACTGCACGTTTCCAACTTTGACGTGATTGCAAAGAAGAAATAAAAACTAGAATGCGTCGCTTCTTTTATTTATTTTTATATTTTATGGTATGCTTGCATAGTGCCATGAGAAAGTGCCTCAGCTGCCTTCGCGCAGCTGAGGCACTTTCTAAATCGAAATATGGTGACGGTGGAGCTGAGATATGTAATCTGTCTATTGTTTTCAGTTATGTAAGTTCATATACAGGTTTATTGTATCTTCTACGGGATGCCAAAAACGTGTATTAACAGGATACGGCACTCTAAAACAAGTAGTTGATACTTTTCACTTTTTGTCATCCAATATTTCCAAGAGATTACCTCACAACATAAATACGTATACGTATTTATGTTGTGAGGTAGTCTCTTGGAAATATTGATAGTCAACTACTTATAAGTAGTTGACTAGAGTCCTTGCATGTATCTTCGTTCTAATGCCAATTTACCACTTGGTCTTTGGCGATGGATCTGACCAAGATGTACTACGTCTGGGGGAAAAAGAAGTGTATTCCTCCCGCTGCAAGCTGAACTGCACTGATCGGCGTTACTCACCGAGATGTGACTATAGTAAAAGGGCCTATTTCTTTCGTGGTTAAACAAACGATACATTATGCACTTGTTCAATTCTAGATGGCATTTCCATTTGAAACGTTGAAGCGCGCGCGCGCGCGCACGCCCACACACGCAACCACGCATACCACACACGCACGCACGCACATGCACACGCACACACGCGTGGACGGGTGGGCTAACACGTCCCAGCTCGGAACGGGGAGCGGACGCCGGAAAGCATGCGCTGCAGAACTTCCTGGGTTCGATCCCTTGCCCCTGCCCGTTTCGATCTGGATGAGTTTCGTACAATTGCAGTACACTGCACTGGCTGAATTTTTTTTTATCTACAGCTAAAGCCAAGTCCCCCGTTGGGGCGTTCTAGCATCAAGGTTGTCGAAACATACAAGCAACACCATTTTTTAACGTGTGCGAAAGTTCTTGAACACATAATTTCAATTCAGTTGCATTATTGTTTTGAGGAATAACCTCCTGAACAGCTCTCGGCTCTGCTTTCGTGAAGGGTCGTGGACTCCTGGGTTCAATCCCCCACCCCCTGCCCGTTTCGATCTAGATGAGTTTCAAACCGGCACGCGTTCGTGTAATCGCTACTGCGTGCTGCACGTTAAAGACCCCAGGTTAGCGGTTGTACTGCACCGGCTAAATTTATCCTTTACAGCTAAGAGACAAGTCATAATGGAACAGCACGAATTTTACAAGGACAAAGGAAGTAACTGGACAGGACGAGCGCTGACTAATTACTGAAAGGTTTATTATCAGGGAACCACGAAGAAAACATACAACACGACTCTCTAATCACGATGGAAATGCGCATGCGCCTCATAAAATTGAGTGCTATCAGTTACACCCTTCTATATGCGTCATCCCCGTTCTAAAATTCGACCTCACTGTCCAGCAAATTCAAGGAAGCCTGGCTCGCGCAGGCTGGCCCCTCTCTTCGTTCTATGAGCTTCGACAATCTCTCGAGCTTTCTTGGTCCCTGTGTTTATACAACACAATGGCCTTGTATAGTAATGGAGTGCAGGCGCAGTCCCTGCAGTGTAACGCCAAGTTGAGCTTGCTGTTCCTGTTAAAGAACTACGGTGTTCCCGCAGGCGAATGTTGAGGCACAGCCCCGTCTGTCCGATGTAAACCTTCCAGCACGTGAAGGGCATCTGGTATACTACACCCAAGGTGCATGGTACGAACTCAATGCGGTGTTTTATGCCGCACGGCCTCTCCCCTGTTTTTACTCCTTCTTCACGCGCTTTTCTACTGAAGAGCAAATACCGCTTAACTTGTTACGTGCCGAGAACACCACATCTACCCCGTACTTCGGGGCGGCTCTTTTAAAGCCGTGTGACATGTGGTGCACATAAGGGATGACTGTGACCTGCTTTTTACTTTTTCTGTTACTTCTGCCCGAGCCTCACCCTTAATACTTTTGACTATTGCTTCCGCAGCCCAGGTGATTACCGAATCCGGGAAACCGCGTCTTCTAGTCTCCCGACCTGGGCGGCAACGCTTTCTCCCGCTCTGCGGTAGCAAGACTTTGTTACCGCCGAACGAATACATGATTCAGCAATGCCTCTTTTGACGAGTTTAGAATGCCACGATCTAAAATCAAGGAGAGTCTTGGTGGTTCTGGGATGATGCCACACAACAAACGTGGCTCTGGCTCACATCCACGCCGAGATCCAATGAACCTCAGGCCCAAACCTTGCTCCTTGAACGTTTTGTACGTACGAGATCGAGGGTCCGACTAAAGTTACCTTTTTCGACGAAAACCAAATAATCGGTCCCCGCTAAAAAAGGTTTTTAGGCATGTAGACGAATATTTGGTTTTCGTCAACAAAGGTAACTTTAGTCGGACCCTCGATTTCGTGCTAAAACGTTCAAGGAGCAAGGTTTGGGCCTGAGGTTCACTTTTGAGACCCAAAAAGACTTTTGAAACCAAAAAAGACCTTTTAAACACCAAACTTCCTTCTTGACAAAACTAAATACTTATACATGTTAAAAAAAAAACACAGGAAGGAAGCAGTCTGAAATCAACCAGAATAATGTCAGTCTGAACCTTTAGGACGTCTGGGCATTCAAGAGGGCATTGTGGTTGAAAATTCACCATGAAACCAGGCACCCCAAAAACGACCGTCTTTAATTTCCACAGATTAAAAAAAGTCAGTCTTCTGGGAATACCGAAGGAAGAACAGGAGACGCACACGACTAACTTGCGTGTTTAATTGTTTTCGGGACTGTCATTTTGAAGGTTATTCGATGACGAGACGTGTTTCGAAAAGCTGGTTTAGCACTCGGGACGCATTTCAGCCTGAAGATAAATGAATACATTAATCCCATTTATCTTTATAGTATACATGTGAAGATAAAACTTTACAATCACCGTCGAAAAGCGAGAGCGGACCACTCTTGTCACAGATTGCCAGATGTTACCTTCTCTACTCAACAAGTACCATCTATCGATTGATCGGTACCCTACCAAGCAGCTATATTCACGGACTTCGAGGAGTCATAAAGAGAAGAAGATGATTTTAACGGTAGCGACAAGGAGAAGAAGAGAAAGACGAACACCCAGCCGAATAAGTCACCCGTGAACAAGCGACCGAGCGGGCCGCGAAACGTCGAGGAAAATTCAACCAGTTGGCTAATGTACTTCCAGTTTCTTTCTCTTAAAGGTACCATCCTAAAAAACATAGATATTTACCCTCTGACTAGAGCTGAATTGCATATGTGTTTCCTCTAACGCGGATGTCTCTGTATGGCATTTTCTTTTCTCGCTTTCTCGCCTAATATGCTGCTGAACGTTCCTGCGCTCTCACATGTTTACTGTTTATTTTACTGAGGTACGTGCCTAGTTGGTAAGAGAAACTCTATATGCTGTATGACCAGGCTATTCAGTATATCACGCTTTTCTGCCAGATTGCTATGCTTGTTTTGATCCAGGGCCTCAGACCCAGTCAAGTTACCATATAGGGTAACTTTTTGTCTGAAGGCCCACCAGAGTAAATTTCTGGAAATAAAGATTTCATTTTCATCCCAAAACAGCCTAAAAAAAAGCATTCTTGCAAAAGTATTTTGAGTAAAAAAGAAAGCTAGATTTTATCTATCGATGCTTACGTAAAAGCGCTTAAATAGTCGCTTTTCCTCCGCGTATTTTATCGTTTGGCTCAGCACGTACTACCTAAACAAAGCAACACAATTCTAGGATAAAACAGAGACGCGTGCTCGAAGACGAACTTCTCTCGGAGCCATTAAAAAGAGCCAGACCGTTAGTGACCCTTCCCGAGCTAGCGTGTACACTGGCAGCCACGCTAGTGTACGCTGACTGCGACGACGATGGCGTCTCGCTGCTCTTCGTGAGCCTCAACCCGTCAGCGCTAACGCAGTTCCTCTTCATCTTCTCCGCGGGTGGCGTCTCCCTCGCTGGCTCCGCGCGCATTATAGTTTAGCGCTCGTTCCGTTCTCGTTAATTTCGAGGAGATCCAAGAGACGAGCCCTAATTGCCCCGGGGCGACTCGCTAACCCGGGCAATTGGGATGCTCACGAAGGCAACATCGTCTGGCTGGCCCTCGGGGAGCAGTCCCCTCTCCGGCGCCGGGACGAAAAGGGCTAGGGAGCCTAGATTTTAGAGAGTAAGAAACTCAAACCTTGAATCCCGTGTTACAATTTAATGGCCGACGCCTCTTGCGCCGATTGCGGAGCAGGTGCGCATGCGCTGCGTTGACGACGAGGAGGAGGGAGGAGGAAAGCGGGCGGAGACGCTTTCGTGACACCTCACTCGCAGCTCGCGTATTGCAATGTAGGCCCATAAAACACGCGACCCCGTTCAAATAGTTGGAAACACTCTGTGCTCTAGGCACACTGAGAGGAGCGGGCCACCGGGGCGTCGCAGCGGGGGAAGCGCGCACGCATGCGCTGAGAAGACGCTATTATGAAACTGATCCGCCTCTTTCAACGAGGGGAGGAGGAGGAGGAGAAGGAGAGAATGCTGTCAATTAAGATGGGCCCTTACCCCCGGCTTTTAAGCAGCGCGCTCGCCCGTGTGCGAGCGGACCATGTCATAAACGGAACAGGGCGGTATGAAAACATACACAGGCACAAGTGGAGCCGCCACGTGGGAAGAAGGGAGATGAGGCTGCACGATGAAAAAAGAAGTAAGGCGGAAACCGCCCTTAACCTCCGTGCATGCTTACGAGTTAACTCCGTTGTCGCTACTTATTTGGGATTTTCTTTTCCTTTTGCTTTGTTTGGGTTTGGCTTATCGTCGCGTGCCTGGTGTTTACTTTGGCTTCCTTGCCTGAATGATTGTGATAGCCCGTTGTATTTTCCTTTTCTTCATCGGGGACGTGCAGGCGGCTGCTAAGTGTAATTGATAGATGCGCTGGGGAAGTAAATGTGTATCTACATGTTTTGCCTCGACTCGTCTGGGAATGTTTCATACGCATATATTTTATATCTTCTTTTTTCTTTTTTCGCCCGTCGTCTCGTCGTTTCGAGGGGTCGAGACGGTGCGTCTCAAGATCTCTTCTACGGGTCCGACGAGCTCCAGTTTCAGCGAGGGTCGTCAACCCGATCGAGGCAGTCGGAAAGTCATCGGGTCAACGACCGGCGTCTAGAAACCTGGGCTTCCCACAGCCCATCGGAAGGTACGAAACGGGGAAGCACGAATGCATTTTTACTTTAGCGGATATCTGAGCACTTTTCTAACGTTAAAGATCTTGACTGTAAAGGCCGGTTCACACATGTGTGCCCGTTACGTCCAAAGCAACAAAAACGAGAGCAACTGCCGTAACACTGGGACGATTGCTTAACGGAGCTACTTCTTGCATTGGTTGGCACGGTGTGAACGGCGAAAAAATCTCCCGGCGACTTGCTCGCTGTGTCGTTTCGGTCGCCTTGAACGCAAGCAGCGGAACTGTCTGAACTACGCTTGAAAGCTGTAACAACGGTCGGAAGAGAATGAGTCGTTCAACTTCGTTGTGTCTATAGCTGCGCCAAGGAGCACGGATCGAAAATGTTCCCGAATTTGTTCGTATGCGTTTGTGTGTTTGTGTTGTGCCCTGGGGGAGGAGGGGGGGTGTTATTAACTTAGCCAGAGGAAGGCGGAGGGGGCGTTAAGTTAACTATAGTTGGGTACAAGTTAGGAGCGCGTCAAATAAACACCAGCATGTTCCGGCCATGGCATCAAACTCTTAAGTGGACCATAACGAGTTATATTATGTCAGCGTGACGCTCTCCAAATGACCCCTCCTTTGATCAAAACACAATAGCCTCCGGATCAGACTATTTGCCTATCGCGGAGTAATGGTGGTTGGCGATAATAAGGGTTCGGGGAGGAGCTCCTGGCTCACTCATAACATGTATCTGGCTATATCAAAAAAAAAAAAAAAATACTCGGGGAGCATAGTGTGTGAGTGTGTGTGTGTGGGAGGGGGGAAGAGGGTGGACCACAACAACCCGATACAAGCATTCCACCTAGACTAGTGCTCACCTCAAGAATCGTAGTAAAAATAGTCCGGCTCCTCGCGGAGCATTACTAACTTCCTCCTTTATGTAGATAATTAAGATATATATGTAGGTGTAGTTTAGGTCAGATGCGTGCTACCTCATCAAGATGTGCACGTTTCAAACGCCAAAAGCACCGCTTCTTCCTCTGACAACCAAGTCTTGTAAGAACTACTCCACGCGACGAATGAACAGTGAGCACAACTTGAGATACAATTGGGGATACAATTGAACCGCAGCCATGGGAGGCAAATTGAAAGACCTCCTTCCCCCCCCCCCCCATGACCCTCCTCAGCGACACCTCATATCCCACCCGTCAGGGCACTGCACAGGAAACGGACCCCAACCCTGACCTCACATGGATCCGCGGCGATCATGGCGTTTGCTGGGATAGCACCACGGAGAGCTTGGGCACCGATCACAACGTCATCCGCGTATCACTCACACCCAGGCACCGTGCCAAACGACCCCGTCCTCAATTCGCACGCACCACCCCCATCACGGACTGCCACAAGGCACGCACGTCAATGGAAGCCACCGATACAGCCCACCAGGACGCCGAGACGTGGTGTCGCTCAATCTTCTCAACTATCCAAGCCCATTCTAGACAAATTCACCGCACGGAAGATCACCTCTACGTGGACAAGCACCTCCTCGCCATGTGAAAGCGCTGCCGACGCGCAGTCAAGGTCTGGAAACGGAGCCCCGAAAACTTATGCCTCCGTCATGCTATCGAGGAATTTACCACAGTGGCCCAGAATGACGCAGACTATTTCCCTCACACACAAGTGGCTCCAGACCCGCGACAACATGAACGGTCGTCTCCACACTCCTCGGGTTTGGCGAATTATGCGCACTCTCCTCGGACAAAACAAGCCTCCTAACACGTTGAAGAAGCTTCAGATGGCGCTGAATGCACCGTCCAACGCGATGCCAGAGCAGATTCGGGACACCTATCCTCTGGCCGCTTAGAACATCCAACACCTCTGTTACACCATCCAACCTGGCGAAGAAACGGACGGCGGCCTAAACTCTGCATTTTCCCTTCAAGAACTACAGCAGCCCTCCGCAAACTCAAGCGGAACACGTCACAAGGCCCCGACCGCGTTACCTATGGGTGCTCTGAAACTTGCCGGGCGTGAAACTGGAAGAATTGCTCGCCTTATTCAATGAATAGTGGGAAACGGGCTCTATAGCCCCAGGATGGAAGGAAGCCTCACGTCATAACCATCCCCGAACCATGGCAAACCTTCCACCACGGTCACCAACCTCCCCGCCCCATATCTGTGACGTCCTGCCTTGGTAAGCTGATGGTGAAGATGGCCCTCTAACGGCTCGAGTGACTCCTAGAGAACCACGGACACTTCGCCCCAACTATGGTAGGCTTCCGCCAGCATGTGAGCACACAAAGCGTTGCCCGCCGCATCCGCACGGATATCTACGACTACAAAGCACGGCTCATTTACGTACGATCGTCGGGGTGGACAACCACAAGGCCTTCAACAATGTAGATCATGCCACCATCCTTGAGAACCTGGAAGAGACCGAGCCGGGATGCCGCCTGTTCATCTGCGTCATGAATTTCCTCATGGACCGAACGCTCTGCATCATCGACCCAGACGGCAACCTGTCACAGCCATATCCGCTACGGCGAGGGACTCCCTAGGGCTCCATACCGTCTCCCACGCTCTTCAATCTTGCTTTGAAAAATTCGCCAGACACTTAATAATGCATACGTGTAGGAACGCGAAAGCATTTCTACACTTAAGCAGTCTTAAGTGTCTCTGCCGAATTTTTCAGCGCCACGTCTTCCTTTTTCTCACGGCGCTCCGGCGGCGACATCACGCTCCCCCACTGCGCAGGCGCGGCGAACCTCGCCAGCCTTACGACGGCTTCCGTGACGAAACATCTGCGTTGCTGTGCTTTTGTTTTGTTTTTATTTCTGAGGCGCGTCCGCTTTGACCTTGAGCGCCCTGCCGGCTTCTGTGACGAAGCATCAGCGTTGCTGTGCTTTTCTTTGTGTTTTATTTCCAAGGCGCGTCCGCTTTGCAGCCGATGGGAATTTATGGGCCGTTTCGCTCAGCCAGTGGGAATTTACGTGCCGTTTCGCTCAGCCAATGTGTATTTAAGTGCCGTTTTTCGCTGCTACAGACATCAGATAACGGCGGCTTCGCTCAATGGGACAGATAATGCTCTCTCATTAAAATTTTGCAGCCCAACTATCCGCCATTCCAGACCTTCATCACGTCATCTATGGGGATGATATCACACTTTGGTGCTGCACAGGCTCCCATGGAGAGCAGTAGGACACTCTGCAGAAGGGTCTCGACGGAGTTCACACCCACGCTCAGATCATCGGCCTCGTCTGCTCGCCCAACAAGACGGAATACGTTGTAGTTTCAAACGAGCCGCGCAAAATCGCCCAGGCTTATCGAGACCTCATCAAACCTTAGATCAACGGCTCCCCCATTGCTCGACTCCCCCACATCAAGGTCCTGGGCTTCATCTTTCAACAGGACGGCCGCAGCACGGTATGGGCGCCTTAGATCATCAAACAAATCGAGCAAGTGCACCAGATCATCTGGCGCATCACCCGGCAACGCCAAGGCCTCAAGGAACGTGAAACGCTCAAGGTAATCGAGGTCATGGTCTACTCGCGCATTATGTGCGCACTCCCCTACCAGTGCCTCATGGCCATGCAACTCCTGCGCCTAAAAGCGGCTTTTCGCAAGTGCACCCGCACCGCCCTCAGAGTTCCTTCCAACACCCCCAAATTTAAAATAGAAGAAACGGCCCATTTCAACTCTCTCGATGAGCGGATAGAAAACCACCACCGCGCCCTACTTCACCGACTCACAACCTCCGCACATGGCAGAGCCATCCACTGTATGCTAGGGCACTCTACAGACCACCTGCCCCCCTTCCCCCAACTCCACCTCCTTGGGGCGGCATTCCTCGTCTCGTTGTTCACCCGATACCCCGCAACATGGGTCGCGCTACAGACGCGATAAGCAGACAAGACAAAGCGGACATCTCCATGAACCGACGCATGAAACCTACTACACTGACGCTCGAGTCATCGACAACAAGGCCGTGACGGCGACGGTCGGACCCTCCACCACCTTCACGAGGCTTCACTTCGGAGTTCCTTCAGTAGCGGAGGCGGAGACAGAAGCCATACTAGAAGCAGTCATTCTTCACCAACACACAACGGCAACCATCACTGTGCGGACGGACAGTTAGCGAGCTCTCCGCAGCTTCGAGGCTCAAGCCCTGACTACGCACATCCACACTTCCCTTAAAGAATATATATGAACCCATATGCAACTTACAGTTAATCTAGAATGGATCCCCGGCCACCAAGGCATTCAGGAAAATGAGCGAGCACACGCTCTGGCTTGCGACAGTGAACTTTCGGGCCCCCGACACCCTGGCCGGAACCAGACCATCCCCGCGAGGACCGCTCCCAACATCACAAGGAACAAACTGCACACATGGCCAGCTTCAAGTCCCAGCGCTGCAAGCTTCCCACCTCTTCCTGGCCCCAGTCCAGAGAGGAGGCCTCTATTATCCGGCAAGCACAAACCTTTTCTCTTCATACGGAGCACTATATGCACTTCATCCAGCGCCAATCCGGTCGCCCCATTTGCAATGACTCCGGGGGCTACCCCTCCAATGAACACACATAGTGGTCCCGTCCCATGGCCTGAAACCCCTTCACCTGTGTCTCTCCCTCCCTTCTTCCCTCCTTATACCCCCTAATCCTGGGCGAGCATGGGCCGTTCCCCCAAAAGATCTTCAAGCCACACAGTGGCCATTCCTCGTCGCCCACATTGAAAAAATAACTTTATCCTCGGACGCCAAACCCATAGACCCCACTAAGGACTGAGGAGAGCGCATCCTCATTTTCCGATAAGATTAAAAACGGCCTCAGACTTGAGTCGTTAAATAAAGTTTATTCTTCTCTCTCTTTCTTTCTCTCGTTAGTTAACTGAGGTAGGCCAGCTCAATATAACTCAGTGATAATTATCGGCTCAATGACAGTTGGCGCCGCCGTGTATCTTCGGCCAATCACGATTGAGTCAACTGTCGTGGGCTTAATTACCGTTAAGAGCGCTAGTGTAGCTAAGGTATTGTACTGTTCTATTTGTATAAATGTGATTCTGTAACCTGGGGGCAACTGGATAACCTCCTGTTGATAAATGCCATATAAGAAATTAATTGACCAGCATACTGTGTCGTGCGATCACACCAAAAAATGCATTTATTTACACTTACAACAACCCACCACGCACGGAAGGAAACAAGCCACTGTAGTATAATGAAGCGGTCGCACCAGATTTCAATTCCCTTACGTTCGATCACAAGGTAGTGCTAGCGTGTCGCATGCTACCAGATGGTGCACTTACGTGCCGGGTTCATGGGGGACCCTACGGCACAGTTGAAAGCGGACGAGAATCGGGCAAAGTTCATAAGCGGTATGTTGACCCTGAGCCTTCCCGGGATGTCTTCATACTTGATCTTTCGCACTCCAAGCTTCCCTGTTCGGCTGATCGCAGAGCCCTACAGCGTAGTTGATGAAAAACAGCTGTTCCAGGTCAACCTCACCTACGTCCAAGGCCACCTTAAGCTTGTCCAAGGCCTGGCCCTGCATCGTGAGTGTCTTCATATAGAGGTCGTGGAGAGGCGCGATGATCGCGTTGTCGGCAATGTTGTCCTCCAGTTTGATTCTCGCCTCAAAGTTGTCTCCGACCAAATCTCTGATCTCAACGTAGTACTGGTCCTGGTAACACAGCTCCAGTTGCGAGAACTTGCTCAGCTCGTCCGTGTTCCACCAGGTTGCCACAGCGAGGTTATGGTCCACGGTGGCTCCGCGCCGGTCCACGGCACCAAACATTCCTCGCAGAGGGTCCGCGAGAATGATGGGGTAGAGGACAGGATCGACATTCTTTGCAATGTCATTCAGGAAGGCCACGTTTCCATGGGGAATGAACAGTACGTTCCTTCCAAAGAAGTACTCATAGCCTGGTAAAAGCCGGTGTGATCGTATCTAGCGTCCAAGTCGTCCTTTGGGGGCTTCGTCTCCCAGTAGACGTTCATGGTACCGGCTTGGAGCTCACGAAAACTTTCCAGGAGCCGGCTTGGGTCTAGTGGTTGTGCGTTGAAGTTGTAGTAGTTGGCGATGGTGTTGATGTCGTCCGTGCTGCCGAGGAAGATGAATCTCATGTTTTCGAGCTTGTCCACTCCTATCCCGATGGCGGCACGGTCTAACCAGGATGAAGATGACAGCAGTCTATCGGCCATGCTGCTCTTGAGCTGACTTTCGACGCTAGCCATGCTGTAGTCGTAATGTTTCAGTAGCAGGGTGGAGTTTGTCTTGCTGAAAGTCATTCTGCTGAAGAAGCGCATCCCGTGCTTGTAGACCCGTTCAAGGAGATGCATGCATGCTTGCAACCGATCTGGGACAAACTCCATGTAGTTGTCATGACTTAAACGCAAAAGCGGACTGGCAACCTTGGCCAGGAGTGGGGACACGTGTACTACGAGGCGATAGCCAATGTAATTGAGCAAAGTAACAGTGTCAGTTTCATTCAAGACAGGAGCCATTTTAGTAAGGTAATCCTGGTTCATTACAGCTACGGGCTTCTCGTTGTCGAACGTCTCTATGTCCTGAAAAAGAATGGTAAGGTACTCTTTCCAGTCCCACTTTCCTTTCTATCCAGCTGTCCAACTCTTTTGATTCTGTCCTGAAACTCAACAAATCTGGTGACGGTCATCACGCTGAGCAACTTTTTTCGAGAAGAGCGATCGCTTCTGCCTGTTCTGTGACATCCAACTTCTTGTCGAAGAGCGTCAAGGCCAGCGCCACCTTCTGCGTGTAGTTCTCGACGGGCTCGTCCAAAAAGGCAAGCTGGTGCCTCTTGAGCGTCAAGCTGGGCTTATCGATGTGTACGGTGTAACCTCGGTCATCCTCGAAAGGCTTCTTCAAGAAAACTTTGGCGAAAGGGAACACGCCCAAGTCTCTGTCCACGAAAGCAGAGATTGTTACAATGCTCACGCCTCGGGGGCCTTCCTGTAAGGCCAGCTGCCCAAGTTGTACTCTTCCAGTAGACTCTTCAGCGAAGTCAGGTTCTTGTCGTTCTTTTCTTCTGACTGACACTTCGGCAGCAAGGAAATGGCTTGATGCAGGAACACCCCGGGGTATTTGTGATAGCGCTCCTCATTCTCCTTGAGATAGTCTCTGAAGAATTTCTCCACGTCCATCATCATCATGCCGATGCTTCGCTCCCGGTACGGCCTGTTCTGGACGTCCAGGCCCTTCGCGTACCAGTTGCGCGAACACACGTAGCCATAAAAATCGTTGCACGGGTTCACGCTCGCGTTCAGCTTGCCACGCAGGTAGTTAATCGTCCAGGAACACACGTCCGACTTGCAGCTGACGTCCGTGGGGATGTTCTTCCGCTCGTGCTTGGTGAGGTACTTGGCGGCCGCGTCGTCAGCCGTGGCGTTGGGCGTCGGCCTGAGCAGCGCGATGGACCTGTTGAAGAGCGCCACGATGGCGGTGCCGCTCTGCAGCTTGTAGGTGGTGACAGCCACGCCGACCATGACCATGAGAATTCCCACGGTGCAGACAGCCATGTAAGGTAACCTGCTAGGCGTTGCGTGCAGGATCTGCGACCTCGATCGTGTCTGTACAGTCGTGCACTTGGGCTCCGGCGAAGAGGCTGGCCCCTCGGCCGGGTCCAAGGGCTCGGGGCTCGGGTCCCGGTCGTCGCCGAGTCCCACGTCGTGGCGTTCCCTGGACGCGGCGTGGGACATCGTGGAACCTGTCTATTTGGGAGCTCGGGTTGCTGTCGCGCGAATGAGGTGCCCGTGAGTTCGACCGAGCACGCCCGCTCTCGTGAGTGCACATCCGGCGTCTTTTTTTAAGCATCAAAATTAAAAAAGAACTTGTTTATTCTCTTTCATGGCCAAGCAAGCAGGCTACGCAAGGTTAAGGCTCCGATGCTGAACGCTTTTCAGTGTTGTGCTTGCGTCATTTAGACACTGATACTTTTTCTCTTCTGAGAAAGCACAAAAGGCTAGACCCCATGGTTCGAAAAAAACGACGATTTCTAACCCGACTGCGTTCGCTCTGCGCGTGGTGTTGGAACAGTGCCTGCTGCGCCGCGCTCAACGCGAACGTGTCGCCGGGCGAAGTTCGCCTGCTATAAATAAGAGAGAAGATGCAGGAGCGTTGCTAAACTTTTAACACCTTGAACACCCGAGACTATAAACAAAAGTGGACGACACGGTGTTGTCCACTTTTTGCTCCTCGGGTGTTCGTTTGTACGCCGCATATTTGTTCCATGGAATTCTGGTTTTAGAAGTAACATGTGTGACAGCGTGAGGTCGGTCTGCCGTAAAACGGCAACACGTGCTAGTACGCAACGGATGAAAAGTATAGCCAGTGTAGTACAGCTGCTATCAAGACGTCTTTAGCGTGTACCAGACAATAATGATACACAACCGCACGCCGGATAGGGTACTCATTCAGACCAAAACAGATAGGCGATATTATTGAAGTTCGAACTCAGCACCCCCGGGTTTTGCAGCGCTTTCTCTTCCCAACACGAGGTTGTCTAGAACGGTAAAAATCACGCGAAAAAATTAAAAAAAGACACACAAACCAAAGAATTAATGTCACAACAAGAAGGCCTACCAATCTGAAGAAAAACAAATCAACCACTTTCTCCCTGTCTTCAGTGTATTCGGAATCCCTTGGATGAAAATACATGGTGAAGACTCCAACATCGCTCCTTATAGCCGATTCACACGACGGACCGAATCGCGATTTTCGTCCGCGGACCGTGTACCATGTGACCGAGACGTCACCGATTCCTGCGATCCGCACCTCGCCCGCGGACGCGCGGACTGATTAAGTCGAGCGCCTTTTTCACTCGCGGACTTTTGGCGGAGGATCTCGCATTTCTTGGCTTGAAAAACGTAGTCGAGTTTGGCAACAGTGAAACTTTTCTGGTTTGCGCGGGAAAGATGGCTGGCGAAGCGTACGCTGTTGTTGCTGTCCCTGGCCCTTCGTACGGCTCAAAATTAAGCGATGAAGCTAGCATGTTTTTCATTTCGCTTGTGGAGCATTTCCCAGCGCTTTGGGACATGACGATGAGTGATTACGCCAACAACGCTTTGAAAGGTGCGCTGTGGCGGCAAATTGCCGAGGAGATGGAGGACCGCTACCCTGAATGCGGCCCGTACGTCCCCGGTACGTATTATGACTATAATGTGTGTCCTTATTCCGTCCTAGCATGCACAAAAACGTTTGGGCGTTTCCCATTTTACTGTGCCTGCAGTGTCGCGGGTCGCTCGTAGGGAGACTCGATCTCTTGCTTCGAGATGGTTCGGTTGCTTAAAATAGCGGCTCCCCAAAGAAATTCTGGAAGGAAGCACAGCTTTGATTGTTCTCTCTGTTGCGAAGAGAAAGCTATTAGCAAGCCGGCTGACGAAATCTTATTGCGGAGATGCACGTTTGTTGTATCCATATTTGAAGTTTTGTTACGGTGGGGATCGGTACTGCTGCATACATTGGTGTTCAATGGTATTGAACCCTGCATGGTTTGTTTACCTGAAAGTGAAAAAAAATGCTTACACAGTGATCGTGCCCTGCATCCTTTGAATGGTAAAATATGTTTTGTGTTACAGATACGCTGAAGACATTCTTCAATAACAAAAGGAGGACCTACCGTACAGAGAAAAAAAAACTGGAGTCATCGAAAAGCGGCCAAGCTTCCAGCGAGTCGTACAAGGGCAAATGGAAGTTCTTCCATTGCCTGAACTTCCTAGATGCTGCCAAGCCGACAGGGACGAGGACCTTCAGCGAGGCTTTTGAGGTGGCAGAGCCAGAGGCGGTAAATTTTGTATCTGCCTTATGTATGGCACTCCAGAGGTCATTGCGATACACTGCTATCTGTTGTGTAGATTCTTGTTTTGAGCGACTATACCCTTTTCCAGGTTAAGAAAAGCTGAACAAGCTTCTCTCACTCTTTTCACTTTAGCAAGAGGAAGCTGGAGAGGAGGCAATGAGCGATTCACCTCCTGTCCCGTGTTCACTCGCTGAAGTGGAAAGAGGAGCATGGTCTCTTCCTGCTTTTCTTAATTTGCGCAATAGACTTGTTACGATTACGCCACCGTAGTGACAACTGAAACATTAACACAAGATGTGCAGCATCGATCTAAGTAATTTTTTGCATGCAAGTTTTGACAGCAGGAAGTTGGACTGCGCCAAGAGGTGTCCGATATCTCCGCTGTAATAGAGATATTTAGTCATTGCAGTACAAATGCCAGCTTTATATCATTTTCTCCATATTTACAAGCCTTTATGAATTTTTTAGCCACTCTGTGCACACATAAGCACTTTACATACTGTCAGTGTGAATTACTGTGGCACATGTTTATTCCACGAATGGACATGAGGGAATTTCAACTGTCATGAGGTACCGTACCCTTATATGAATGAAGACAATATAAAGCACCTGCTTTAACATTAAAATGATAGCCGCCTCTGTGGCTCCGAGGCGAGAGCGCTGGCCTACGGATCCCCATGTGGCGGGTTCAAATCCCGGCCGAGGTGCCCGCAATCTGACGGAGGCTTATTGCGGAGGAGGCGCCGTGTAACCGAGCTTTCGATTGCACGTGAAAAGATCCCCAGGTGGTCCAAATTAATCCTCAGTCCTCCGCTGGGGCGTGCCAGATGCCCGTCGTTGGTTTGGCATGTAAAACCCCCAAACTTAACTTAACATTAAAATGCAGTTAGTTCTTGATCATCTGGTAAGTTAAATCATTTTGATATTACTGGTGTTTGTTTCCTTCTCTGCAGGACAGGGCAGGTCAACCTTCTTGAAGTCCATGAAGGCTGGCATAACTCGCTCTGTGCATAGATAAAATTAATTTGCATGCAACTTTTAATTACAGCAAAACGCTGAGCAAAGCGCAGACCAGGATGCCGTCCCGGATGCCAACATCGAGGATTCGCCACAGCCGTCCCCTGCCGCTGTGAGTACGGCCAGCAGCAGTAGCATGTCAAGGAAAGCTCGAAGCTCGCAACCCTCAGCTAACGATTGGGCTGCGAGAACAGCTGCCCTTGAAAAAATAGCAAATGCTGTTCAACAGCCTTATGACGCAGATGATGCCTCAGCACATTTTGCGAAGGCTGCTGCAGCACTCATGCGACCAATGAACACAATAAAGTTGGTTCGCTGCCAGGCTGAAATACTCAGTGTAATAGAAAAACATCTGGACGAATAAAAGTTGAAGTTAACTGTTTACTTGCTTTTATTTGTATGCCCTTCTTTCTTCGGTCTGCGTGTGCAGTGTTTGTCTAACTCAACATAGGCGGCCTCTCGCTGCCACGACACAGCTTGCTTTTATTTGTATGCCCTCCTTTCTTCGGTCTGCGTGTGCAGTGTTTGTCTAACTCAACATAGGCGGCCTCTCGCTGCCACGACACAGCACCCCTGCCGTTGAAAAAACTACACATGTCCTCTCTCACTGCAGCGCCAAATGTGCTGGCACGTCCACGCGATGCAGGGAGGCTGAAAAACGTTGGGCGACCTCGACGTTCATTCTCTGCATCTGCCCTTGATGCTTGGTGGGGCAGCACGTCGTTGCTGAGGAAGTTGTGCAGGACACATGCAGCATTGACGATAGCAGTGGCCCTTTCGGGAATGGCATTTATCACTGTCAACAAACACCTGAAACGGTTGGCCAGGATTCCGAATGTGTTTTCTACAACACGTCTAGCTCTTGACAACCTGGAAAGGAACAGGCAAGTATCGAGAGAGTCATCAAGACTTAGCAGCAGATCAGTATGCAGCAGACTTTTCTAACTGAAACCAAGAGACTGCCAGCGACAGAAATGTAAAATGTTAACTTAAGAACGCCACTTTTTGGACATTGCCGGCACATAGCAACAACTATTTTTGTTGAAACTTGTCCTCCCTATAGTCAATAACAGGGTAAGAACCCACAAGATGTTCTGTCTCCAGCAAGCACTCGTTGCCTTCCCCAGGTTTGGGCTGTGTGTGCGGTGAAGTATACTATCAAAGGCACACAGCTCGCACTCGGGGCACAGCATCTGCCTAGTTTTTAGCCTGTCGCAGGCTAGGGACGTTCATGGGAAGTATCATTTTGGCTAGAATGAAGCATCATGCCAGTCCTCAATCGGTCGGGTCATTGGATTTGGAGGACGGTGGCCTGAGAGGTTAGTCAGTACAGATGATCGTAATATATTGTCCCAATATCTTCCATCTTGGCTTACTGCAGAAAAATCAGGCAAGTGATGACATGCAATTCACAGACGAGTTGTTGTTGTTCTGTATTCAGGTTGTCGATCCATGTGTCAAAATGGAATAACCGAAGTAGTTCGTGCATTACAAAAAACCTGCAGGTTTCTTGTTGAAGTGGAATGCAAGCCGAGCAATCTCGATTTCCAGTCCTTATGGTGCTGCCAGCGCTCTTTCTTTGCAAGCTGTTTGCAAAAGACTAGCCAGTACTGTTGGGAACATCTCTTGGGATTTCTGATCTGTAGCAGAAATACTGCAAAGCCATTCTCTAAATTGTGCACTGTATCCAAGAAGAGGCGGGTAAACTGGCCGATTAGAATCTTTCATGTATAAGAACACATGAAGTGTTTTTATGAACCAAGAGTGTGTGAAACTGCTTTGATTGAGTAAACAAGTTTTAACTTGGATCCGTATATTCACCTCTATCTGACATACCACCAAAACTTACCTGTAATTGAATATTCGCTGTTCTTCCGTGAGCTTCGTGCCACCAAACGGTTTCATGAGATTTTTTCCGATAGGAAATGCGTCATCGCCCACAAAAACGGGGGGCAGAAACTTGTCTGGTGAGCTCGCCACCTTCACCAGCTCTGGCAGATGGATCCTCTTGCTTGCCAGAGCTTGTTGTAACGGCGTTGTTTGCCAGATGCCAGCGTCTCCTTGCGATCCCGGGGCACCGACGTCGGTGTAGATGAACTTGCAATTCGCATCTACCACAGCGAAGAGCACGATACTGTGGGTCTTTTTATAATTAAAGTAGACAGACCCAGAGTTTGGTGGCTTCCGTATGCAGACGTGCTTGCCGTCGAGTGCGCCGGCACAGTTTGGAAATTGCCATTTCTGGGCGAAACCGCTGATCACATCCTGCCACTCCTCTTCGGTCTTGGGAGTCTTCAAGAAGTCATCCTTCAGCTCTTCATAGAGTGCGGTGCATGTTTCGTGGATGAGTTCGTTGACACTTGAGTGTCCGAGCCTGAATTGACGGCTTAATGAATGATGACTCTCTCCTGTCAAATGCACGAAGAAAAATGAAGTTGCAATTATTCGGCTTACCTCAAGATGGCATAATCTAGAAAGTTCTCCAGATGCATCAGGCAGAGCCGAGGAAGGGCAATACCTTGAATACTAATAATTAAATTATCGAAGAAATAAAAAAAAAAATGACGGCAACAACAAGCCGATTCTGGTTAAAAGTGGCGAATTCACCTGAAATGGGTTTTCTAAAGGATGACACAAACACAGAAGTCTCAAACACGGCTGATTTTTTATTGGACAAAAGGGAGGCGCACACAACACAGGACTTACAGGGAGACAGGAAAAGAACTTTCCACAACCTACCATTCCCCAAAGGAAGTTCGTCCCCGGACCTTACAACTTCATACACATAACCACCCAAGGACAGGAAACATATCTTGAAAATAGTAAAATTCGTAATATAATAAAAAAAAAAACTTGCCAACCTTTAAATTTAAAATACCTTTTCGCTATTTGGATTATGGAACAAGAAATACAACTGGAAATGTATTGGAAACCTGAAATCCAGATAGAAGCCAATAAAATATCTTGTTCCATACAAGATATTTGATATACAAAAATAAATATATACCGTATATATATATATATATATATATATATATATATATATATATATTTAAATTCAATTCTTATTAAACACCAATTTGGGCCCTCTTTTTTACCAGGTGGACAGACAAATGAACCGTGCTACACACGGCCACCGCTACCTCGAACGCATCCCGAGCCTCTGACAACAATCGACGAACACTGCTCCATGTGGCAGCATTGTGTCCAGCTATCTGCACAGCTAGCTCTTACATTCTTCCAGGCGAGAGGTCCGGGGTGGCTTAGGCGGGAACCCGCCGACAAGAGAGACAAACATGTGGGGGTGATAGCAGATCCGAGGTCGTAGCCTCCAGAAATTTATTACGCGCTGTACAACAAACGAAGGCTGAAGTGAAGGTACTTACCCGTCGCAAGAAAACGAAGAGTGACTTGCAGCCGTGTCTCCGGTGGAATTGCTCGCCGCATCACAGTGTCCTGCCGCGCTATTCTGGGTCCCACGCGAGACAGCAGCTGCAGGAATTGTTCGCGGCTGACGCGCAGGAGCCTGCGGTACTCCTCGGGATCGCTGTCGAGGAGCTCGTCGTAAAGTTGGTTTTGCATCCCGCGTTCCTTTCGGCACATCCAGTCTTTCATCCAAAGCGATCTCTTGGACGGACACGACTCATCTTCATCGCAAGATAACGCTGCGGCCATCGCGGCCAAACGACGCTTTCGATCCACCTCCATCTTGACGATTACTCTGGACAACAGTGCGCTGTTGGCTTTTCGCGGGCCTGTGGGGTCGAGAGTTCTCCTGGTTGTCGTCTGCTCGTCTCATCCGCCGTGTGGATGCTCTCGGGAGCTCGAGGTTCCGCGGATTTGTAGTCACGTGACCAA